>JBCAUA010593260.1:0-16221 GCA_038406235.1 Peronia verruculata
CATTGTGTACCGGCGGGTTTTCAACGTCTTCTAAAAAGAAAAGGACTAGTGCATTTTTAGAGTTAGAATATGACATCACCACCACTATCACCACCACCATCACCACCACCACTATCACCACCACTATCACCACCACCACTATCACAACTATCAGCCATCATTACCACTATCACCACCACCACTATCACAACTATCAGCCATCATTACCACTATCACCACCAATCACCACCCCTATCACAATTATCACCACCACCACCACCACCACCATCACCATCACCACTATCACAACTATCACCCTCATCACCACTATCACCACCACGACTATCACCACCAAACCAGCACCATCAACAACCACCGCTATCTCCACCACTATCACCACTATGATCATCATCATCACCACTGTCACCACCACAACTATCAACCATCATCACCACTATCACCACCACCATCATCAACACCAACACCAGCACCATCAACAACCACCGTTACCACCACCACTCCCCTGTGTAACCTTCTCTACGGCCATCACGGAGCGGAGACAAATAGCACTATCATTTCATCATTAGCCTCCCAGTATCTGGGACAGTTCTCTAGCAAAGTAACACTAATCCTGTCCGCGCTTGTCAGCGTATTTTTCACATTACATCGACATCATAATATTACTAGCGTTATAAATCTCAACCTCTCGCGGTATGACGCTTCACGCTCAGTCGTAATGTTGTGGAGATGACAAGAGGCCAAAAGATGTCTTCCTTGTGCACTTTATGAAACTGTCTGTCATACCACAGATCGATTAATCTTCACCTAGGGATTGATATGAAAAGTGTTTTATTGTTATTATTATGAAGTAACGAAAATGAAAACATTTCTAGAACTGGTTATGAACAAAACAAATGAGAGACAGTAAAATGGAAAAGAAAAAGTAGAAATTGTAGTAACTGTACCAATAGCTGTAATAGTAGCTGCAGCAGTAGTAATAGTAGTAGTGGTAGTAGTAATAATACCAGTAGTAGTGGTAGTATCAGTAGTAGTAGTAGTAGTAGTAGTAGTAGTAGTAGTAGTAGTAGTAGTAGTAGTAATGCAAATAATAATAGTAATAGTAGTACTAGTACCACAGTAGTAGTACAAGTAATAGTTGTAGTAATACCAGTAGTAACAGTGGTAGTGATAGTAACAATAATAATGGAAATAGTGAGTAAAGGTAATTGTTGATGTAATTGTAGAAGCAGTGGAAGTGGAAACAGTTATAGTAGTAGTAAGAGTAATAGAAGTAGTAACAATGATAGTGTTAATAGTTCTAGTAATTGTTGTAGCATGCTAGCAGTAGCAATGGTAACAGCAGTAGTGGGAACAATTATAGAAGAACCAGAGGGATAGAAAAGAAGAGGAAAAATAGGAAGAAAATAGGAAGAGAACAATACCAACAGCAACAGCAAATAACAACAACAACAACAACAAGAAAAACAAACAAAAGGAAAAACACCCACATACAACATAGCAATAACCAGAAAGAACGTACACTATTATTATTGAGAAACGTATAATTTTGCCTCATGTTATCCTACATATATCATAAGGTGTCATTTTATCAATTCAAGGCCGGCTGTGCGCTCTTCCCACTTCAGTCTGTCAATTTGTTGAGCCAAGGACTGCGCCGTGCCCAATATGATAACCATCCGGATTCTTGCGTGTCCATCTTTCTATGAGAATGCTCATGAAGTCAGAAAGACAATAGTAGATCGTTGTGCTCCGCCCTATTACTTTCCGTTTACCAGACAAAAGAGGGATTGAACTATCAGTGTAAATAGGAAAAAAAAAATCCCCTCTGCGCCCTTTGCTTGAAACATAAGCCACGAAAAATTTAAAAAAAAAAAAAAAAATGCTGTAAAGAGAATGTTTTCCTCGAATTGTTATAATTTTATCAGTTTGGTGATCAGTCATCAGCAGTAAAAATACTTTTTCCTCTTCACGCTGCTTGCTCAACACATCGTTCGTCTGGCAAAGGGAAGTAAAGTCTGGTCAAAATGATCTCCCTTTACACAAATTCCTCTTTGGAAAGAGCAGATAATCTGCGAAACGATCTCCCATTAGTTGAGCTTCTTGATTAGATAATAATTATACTTTTGATCGCAAGTAGTTTCTTGCTCCCACTCCTACTGAGGGTATATTGGCTTTATTCGGGCACTTTGCAAATCCTCAGGAGATCTAGGTACTTGGCCATCTTGTAACTGTGCTGCTCCCTGTGTTCATCCTGAATTCATCCGATTTCTCCGGTTTCGTCAGTGCCGATGCAACTGTTCTTGCCAGCATTTCAAGCACACGGTTGTGTCTCCAGATATATCTTCCACTGGCCAATCCGACTTTGCAACCAGAGAGAACATGTTGTAATGTCTGTTTTCCCCCATAGAGTGGGCATTCGTCGCCGGTCTCTTTCATCCACCTTGTGAGGTTTGTTGGAAGCACATATCAAATGCGGCATGAATACTGAAGGCCAGTTTCATGGTTGCAAATGTGCCAAATATCCTTACATGTCAATCCTCTTTAGAAAACACCTTCCCAGTTTGTCCACTGTCCATGGGGCCCTATAATTTGTGATCTACAATTAGTCGGTAAAGTCACTAAGTTACACAGCCACTGACATTACATTTTGGATTAATTGTCACTAACGCTGCTTTTCTTTGGTATGTCTTTGTTTTCTCGTTGTTTTGACAAATCTGACCACCAGTTCACTCTTGGTAAAATGTTGGCCTCCACCCCTGAACCGATGTACACTATTCAAACATGTTTATGGAGAGAGGAGGACTATAGAGAGGATGGCTAAGAATTTGTCTATCAACTTGTTTGCATGCTCTTGCCGTTTTTTTTTTTTTTCCCTAAGACCTTTGCTTATTGTTAAGAGAAATCTGAACTCTTGTATTGTTATAAATTGAAATATCTGCAGTGATTTTACCTCTGTCATTCAAACTAACTGCCTATCAGAAACCCAAGCTGTCTGTCAAGAAATCAACAGTTTGTTGTGAGTCCAGCTGTCAGTGAAGACAGCGATTATCTGTCAGAAAACCAGTTGTCCGTCATGATACTAGCTGTCTATCAGGAAACCAGCTATCTGTCAAGAGAGCAGATGCCTATCACAAGAGGCGGGATTACAGAAAATACTGAAATTGACCGATAATTCTCTGATTAGCCAATCCTTTTCATTTTCTTGATACACCGTCTTTCATTTCATGTTCAGCGTGGATTATACGGACACTTTTCAATAATTATTTCACACGGACAGAATTACTATCATAGAACTTTACAGAACTTCTCCATCCAGGTCTTTGTTCACTGTCTCTCTTCTTCCCAAGTTATAATTTGTCTTACAGTAAATTTGTGGCCTTTTGTGGCCCAAGCGAGAAGATCGGTACTTTTGGCCATGGGCACATTTCCTACAAGTTCACAGTTTCTAATAAACACATCCAGATAATGAGACAGCTAATAACAACTAATGTTTTGAAATATATTTTTTTTAAACCACGAAACCCTTCAATTATGACGATTATCTACCTCAATTTTCTTTGTTTGTGAAAAGTATTTGTCAGTTTTACTTACGTTTTTTGACTTGAGTGCGAGATCTCCAACCCAACTTTATCTTGGGGCGATTTTACAGTTTCATTTAAGTGATAACTGTCGCTCCTCACATTATCTAGGAAAAAAAAAAAGATATTAAAGATTCTGTTTAATCATCCACCCTTGTAGAAAATGATGGATAATAATCAGTGTTGTCTCACGGAGTCCTCTCATTAAGGTCTAGCAACCTGTATAGCTCTGTTTTAATTATATGTACATGTTTTTATGAGGTGATGATATCCATTGTATTCTTAAAATTTAACAGGTCTTGAACTTTACAAAATGATAGGACAGTGGTTGGTGACCCCTCTCTCTGCCTGGGGCTAAACTGTAGATATATAATTTTCGCACATCCATGAAAACACGAGCCTGTAATATTCAAAGAGCTGCTGTTCAAATGAGGTCCAATTATAAATGTCTCGTTTGTCAGTAATATTTCTTTTAATGGTTTTCAGATATCGTTTGGGTTCGTGAATCATTCTTATAAATGTGGTAACAAATATCCAAGAGCTATACAGACTGGAGAATTCCGCTTGAATTTTTGTTTAAAGGAATTGTGATAGTTCCTGCACATAATTTGTTTGTTTGTTTGTGTTAGGTTTAAAGGCACTTCAACACGATCACGGCTTTATCGTGCCAAACAGGGTAAGATACGTTTACATATCAAGAAGAAGAGGGAAAAGAGCAGGGCAGCAGACAGGAGCAAGGAGAGACGAAAGATGTCACCCCTGGAGCGTCAAGGATGGCATTCCATGGGAGATATCCCACCAATGGCGGCTCACACCGCCTGCAGGTGCCCCAATAGCGGGGCTGCGCGTACGTCTATGTATGTGTGTCCACAAAAGCCTAGTTCTATGTGGTTTCAAATACTTTGTGATCAGTGAGTGAGCCATTGTATTTTGTCTCTAGGTCAGCCAAGTTAGTTCCCTTTTCTAAGCACATTGAAAAAGTACCTAAAAGTATCTAAAGGCCATGTAGCAAGATCCACTGGCCGTGGTAAAACTACATCACACGGAACAGTTACAGATGGATAATGAAACAGAGATAGGACAGAGGTAGGCAACCAGAAAAGATAAGACAGACGACTTTCTGAAACAGACGAAGAAACATTTTGCAGAGCTCCAGGCCCTGGTTCGCAATTGCCAGTTATAAAGAAAACTAGCGTACAACTCGTCAACAGGCGCCCGATGATCCGCCTAGACAAGGCTAAAAGTTGCAGAGTGTCTATCTGGGCCCAGTATTGCAATAAGGAAGCATAGGCAAATAAAAAAGTTGCACCACAAAGTAGATCTCAAGGCGAAAACAATTCGGTGTTGGCTCGCACATGGGAGCGTCTGTTCGCAGGTGGCGTTGGGGGCAAGGTGTTGGGGTAGCCTCCCCTCCGGATACGTTACATAACTAACTTGGATAAAATAACTTTCTTACGCACGGACAGAGAGAAAGAGGCGCTCAATAGGCCTCAAATAGACTCTGGGGCCTTGCTGGGCCAGCTGATCCAAATAGACGGCGATAGACGGCTCTAGCACAAGGGTATTAGACAGGAGTTGTGAAGAATGAGAAAATCAGATGCATAATTTGTTATTTGCATTTTTAAAAAAATACACAAATCAGGCATAATTCACTACATAATGACAATACTCTGTTTCCTATGTTGAGACATTTTTCCCCGTAAATTTGGGATTGGGAGCGTGTCAAATAAACAGAACAGGAGTGATTTTCTCACTTCTTTATATGTACAATGGCTGCTCAATGACTCATGTTTTTAGTAAAGGGAAAAATTTGCATGACCGAAGAAAAAAAAACTCATTCTCCTTGTTTTCGTGAATTTTAGTTGGGGTTTTATTGGTTTCTCTTACCGACCAAAGTATTGTAACTCACTTTCAGTGATTTTGTTTATCTCCAAACTTCCCGAGGATTTCAATGTTTTGTGAAATGCGCCCGTTTGAGCTGAGAATAGACATGTGAACAATAATATCACTAGTTTTCATAGAAAGGTGACAGTGACTGAGGGGTTAGACGTCTGCCATTCGATGATAAGGGTTAAAAGTAATGCGGACCAGAAAGTCCTACCAGAGGATGATAAGAATTAGAGCATGGCCCCATCCCCCCCCCCTCCCCTCCCCTCCAATCTTTTCTCCCCATTTTTTCCCAGACTTTTTTTTTTCTTTGTAGAGTGTTCCGACGTCTAGTCTAGTCTAGTCTTCTGGGATAAAGATGAATATATTTTTATATTTTATAAGTATGGTGTGCATGTTCGGCATGTTAATTTATTGAAAATAAGGCGAACGAGTATTAGGAGACAGTGACACCGATGTCCAGGAAAATTGTTAAATTTCAGATTTCCACCCACAGAAATACTGATCAAGTTGGACACTCACTTGAAGCCGAACTAATTCTGTCTACTTTCTAAGGATATATAATCTTCCAGATTTACTTCACTCTTTTATTCTTTTTTTTTTTTTTAAGCCAGAAAAGCTGAGTGTTCGCATTTAAAGACCTCACTAATGTAGTTGTAACGCGAATGGGTACCCCAGTTTTTGATAGTTAGTTTGAACATAAGGGGAAAAATCAAGCCACTCCTTTTTAAAAAAAAAAAAATTAAATTAGATAAATGAAGTCAAATTTTCAAAAAAAAAATGAAGGTAACTGCTCCACTTCATTCTGTCAACCACACTGTCTCAGTATTTACACACACAGAAGCACACAAGCACACACACACACACACACACACACACACACAAAGTGATGTTTCCGGATTCATGTTCTATTTGCAGGATATTTGAGTGAGTTTTCCGTTGAAATCGAAACTTTCAGAACGAACTCTCCAAGATTGAAAACTAAAGACAACAGCATATCATCTGCTTTGTGCACCATCAAACTGAGCTCTCGCACAAAATGGTTGTCAGTGACGAAATCCGCCAGATCGTTGATGAACTTGTAGGTTTCTGGGCATGTTTTCTGTTATCATTGATAGGAGTCGGAACCAACATTCTAAATATCGCTGTGTTCTACAGACAAGGTTTTAGAGATAAGTCAACGGCCTCCCTATGTACCATTGCTCTCTTTGATTTTCTCGGATGTCTGTCGGGTTTTCTTCACAATCATTACGGCATCATCCGTATGGTGGACATCCCGCTTTCTATTAATTGGGAAAATGTTACCATGGCCATATATGTCCCTGTCCAATCTATCACTAAGGCTGTAACCAACGCCATGATGGCTTACATCTCCATAGAACGTTGTCTGTGTGTCTGTTTACCTTTCAAAATCAAACACATCATCACAGCTCGCGTTAATTATCTAACTATTTCATTGCTGGTGGTTGCTGCGACGCTGATGTATATCCATTTCTTTATTGGCTTTGAAATCAAGTGGAAATTCAGTCGATTCTACAACCAAACTCTAGCTTCTCACACAATTTCGTCAATTGCCCGCCAAAACGACGACATATTCAAATATGGTAGCTTAATTACACAGTGCTGGGAATACACTTCAATCGCTATAATAATTCTTTGTACTTTCATCCTTGTGATTCGTCTCAAGCAATCGCAAAGATTTCGCGCTGAACATGGTAACAGCAGATCTGCACGAAGGACCAGGAAGACTTCAAATGCAACTCGTGAGAAAGAACAGGGGACTACATCAGATTGGAGTGAATCTGGAACCAACACAGTCCAGACAACATCAGAAACTGGTGCAAGACAACAGGGTGGAATTAGGATGATGCCACTAACACATCATCCGTTAAGCCGACGTGACAGACAGTTAATTAAGATGTTATTGGTGATGATTGCAGTCTATTTAATCCTTTTTCTGTTAAAAATGTCTGTCAATGCTGTCCGATATTATGAGCCAGAATTTTACCGCCGTGGAAAATACCGAAATATTCACAGTGTAGTCATGGATATAGTTCGTTTCTTACAGTTTCTTTTTGCCTCCTCGAACATTATCATATTTACGAGCATGAGCTCTAAATTTCGTGCTGTACTTAAAAGTTTTTTCTGCAACTGAAAAAAAAAAAAAAATACTTGCGACTTGAACATCAGTTGTAGCAGAAAAATAGTACAACCTTTTGACAAAGAAAATGTCCTGGCGTAAAGTATAATAGTATTAAACTGAAAGCTGTCTTTTCACATAGGCTAGGATAGATTTTTTGCTCACTCAGAACTTGGAAAATGGGTAGGATATTCAGCAACTCTTGTAGGCAAACTCAAGTATTGATTCAACGGGGGCCCATCACTCTAATGAGAACAAACCATACTTAATCTGATCTAGCAAAACATTATAGATCATTCTGATCACGGACAGGATTCACTTATACCACTTAAAGAGTTCACTTTCCAACAAAAACGGTCATTCATGAGCACTGATTGATACTGTGGCCAATCAAGATGCTGAGTAACGAACGCTTTGATAAATCTTTTAGCTGGCATAACCATTTTCGATCTTGCTTGTTTTAGCAACAGGTACACTTGATAAATATCACATGACTGGCACATCGTGCCTTTGAGTTTTACTCCACAGGACAGTCAAAACGTAGCCATGATTCAGTCATTATTATCTGTTCATTGTTGATTTTTTCTCGTTTTGTTAGTCTTACATTACTATTGTTTCCTGTCACTGTCTTCTTTCAGTCAGTAAATATCATTGTCAAATATATTTTAAAAGCCGTATTACAAACAACAAACTTGGTCTTCATAGTCCAAAATGATCTAGAAGACAAACAGTGCTGGTTTTCTGGTGCCAGAGAAGTTCTTTGTGCAATGAAGAAAAACGTGGAAAGAGACAATAAATGTTTCCACCAATTCTTCAACTTGCTGAATGAGTCATTATTCTTTTTCATCGATCCATTTGTCTGTTAACCCGCATGTCTGTCCGTCAGTTCATAGTCACTATGCTCAAACATTCTTTAGTGTATCCATGCATCAATCATCTGCTGTACCATTCATGAGTGTTTTTCATCTCCATCTCGGATCGTTTAAGGGGGAGGGGGGGGGGGGGGTGGCGCGTCCTAAAATGTGGATTTTGACCAAAAAATGAGATTTTGAGCTTTGTTTTTTCTTAAAAGTACTGCTTTTTCTGCGTGTAAAAATGGTATCAAATAGTTGCTAAGTCCATTCTAACGCGTTTGACCAATGGTCATTCAACAGTGGACCTAGCGTATTGTCAATCAGGATTTGACTCCACCTGGCTGCTATATGAGGCCGTAGATCATCGCGATTTTATTATATATAGGCAAAGGGTGCACAAAGCACTTGAATATCACCTCTTCTAGCAATATAATGAGTTTCAGTGTCAGGGATGGACACTGAATGACCACTATGAGGCGAGAAAAACTGCTGATCATGCAAATTATCAATGTAAGTGTCCTAAAATGACTTTCCTCGTCCCTTAAATAGGGCAATTTTGTTTTCTCTCTGCAACTAATAGCTCAGTTGTCGACTATATGTCATAGTAAAGGTCAAAAGACTTTTCGTTTGCACTCAAAAATGTTATGCAGGGCACACAGAGGCTCTCAAGAACCCGAAAGTGGCTCTTATAAAGAGGGGGGTAGGGCGCAAAATGCGATAAAAGATACGCCCAGAGAGCTAAGAAACGGCAACAGGAGGCCCAGAAGCCATCAAAAGATGGCTAATATGTACCAAAAGGTTGTTCCGACCCTGAAAGCCGAATAAAAAACTCGTCATGTCAATTTTTCGATGAAAAAAAAAAATTTAAGCACGTTTTTCTCAAAACCCGTTTTTTTTTTTTTTTACACATTTTTTCTATCTCCTTTTTTGTTTCCAAACCGATTGAAACCAAATTTGGTATGCATCACGGTCACCATAAGACCTAAAAAGTTTCGTATGCGCGTTAAATTCGGTCGGTAAGTTTTCGAGCAAATTGGGATTTAGTTTGAAAAAATGGCGAAATTTGAATTTTCGCTATATAGCATTTTCAAAAATTTATAGAAAATTCTATATTGCATGGAACGTAATAAAAATATGTAACTTTGTAGATATTATATCAAACAATATATTCACCAAGTTTTATCAAGGTCGTTTGAAATTCGGCGGAAGAGATAGATTTTGAAATCTGTCAATTTAGGGACGCCAAAATCCAAGATGGCGGCGTTGCCATGGCAACCGTATGAAAAAGTCAATTTTTCTTTACTGTTCTCCTCTAATTTGAACATGCTAATACGATGGAGAAGGTTAAAATAACCTAACTCTAGTAATAAAAAAAATCACCTCCAGGACGTGCCCCCCCTCCCCCTTAAAGTCACAGTTATTCCAAATAGAGAAACCGGGTACCGACACCAATACCTGGTTTTGAGCTGTTTACCCGGGTACCCGGGTAACTATCCGGGTACCCGCCCAGCTCAACTTGACAATCTGTAATTTATGTCCAAATCACTTAGAGGTTAAATTTAAGGTAGGCTTACGCAGATAAGCAACAACTGGCATTGGAGAAAAATGTGAACAGGTGATGACGATAAGTGCAAGGAGAAGGACAACAAAATGGAGTCAATTTTTACATCTCCACTGATTCAGTTTAAAATGTATATGATTTTGTTCGGTTGCAAGATGTCCCATCTTTTCCCTCCATGTTGATTCTTTGCAATCTAAATTCACAAAAAATGTGCAGAGACTATTTTTTTAGGTGCATTTTTTTTTTTTTACCAAGGACAGCAGAGGATGCTGAGAGAGGATGATGTTCCAAGAATGTTTTACACATATCCAGCACAGAAACTGTCAGACAAACAAGCATGCTTTACAAAAAAAAAAAAAAAATATGTTGCTCTCACTTCAGTGTGAAAAACAGCAATCAGAATGAGCATTCTTTTTTCTCATTCTTCATGATCGTTTCTAGCCCATCCCTCAAGGGTTCTAGATGAATTAACAACCACAGATGAAAATGTTTCTCTTGTGACAAAATATATTTAAAAAAAAAAAATTTAATTGAAGAAAAAGGGGACAAGGAGAGACAGAAAAAAAAAAAAAAATTGCTTGAAGAGTTAAAACAGGACAACATTCTTTGAGACAATCTGTCCTAGAGAACATAGAGTCTTCAGCCATCTATCTTCTTGTACTTTTATAATGACCCAAATTATACGAATGTGTACACAAGCATTTACATCTATCACATCTAATGCTGACAGGAAATGGGATCCAAGTCTATGTCCATCCTATTTCCTTCCGCTGTTAAGTTTTTACATTAGCACCTCATTTGTTTTCTACTCATCACATTAAATAATTTGACTTTCTTCTATTTCTTCTTTACCTCTTTGTTTTAAAATCCATAATTTCTTTTCTTTCTTCCTACTATCTTGCCTTCCTTCTGCCGACTGATTCCTAATTGCCATTATCCTTACTGGTTAGAGATAAATTTTAGTAGGACCTCCTCCAGTTCCCTTTTATATCAATGCTACCTTATATTTATTTATCACTCCCAACCCCCCCCCCCCCCTTAAATTTCATCATTAACACTACAATTATATACTATTTTGAGGGCATCTAGGTTCAACAGCATTTAAATTTCTCAAGTCATAGCTGTCACAGTCAAGAGTTTTTCGAATTGAAAAAACATTTTTTTTTTTTGCTATACATGCCTCTTCCAGTCTGGTACCACAGTTCAACAGTGGACACCTTGTTGAATTCGGTTCATCACATTTGTGGACCCACAATGTACTGTGCTGCCTAGACATACTTCCACAATACGAAGAATGTCCATTTTAAAATACACTGAGGTTTGTTTGGAAAGGAATTTTGCTGCAGTGTTTGAAGAATGAGTCTTTGACCATTGATACTTCTAGGGTTAAAGTTCAAAATTAACTTACCTGAAATGAATCGACTGCTCAAGCAAAGCCATTGTGAGATCCCAATGAAGTACAGAAAACTCCCTGCCAGCTCAAATGTGGCGCATACTAGGAAGATTTGCTTAGTATGGCCTACCCTGTCTGCAATCCTGTACAACAAAGCAGTTCATGACTGGATTATTAGCTTGTTTCAGGACAGCATAGGCAGATAGTAAATTTACTTGAAATCAGTTCAGTCTTTCATAAGACTCAATAAACTTAGTAAATCTTACATTTCCTCAGAGCTTGAATGGATAAAAATACACATGTCATGTTCCTTTTAAACAGTAAACATAATGCATTTTGGTATAAATATATATAAAAAAAAAAAAATTAATTCACTTTTTTAGTTTTTAAGGATGAGGAAAACTTAAGATGTGTTACAGTGGAACAAACTTAAACCAGAAACGGCTAAACTGAAAACACGGCTTAACCGAAAGAAAAATTAATCCGTTTTTTTTCTCTTTTACTCTTTGTTAATGGACTAGTGATAAACCAAAGTCAACATTCGTGGGAACATGGCTGAAGCAAAAACAATGAGCTTGATTTTAGTGGAAGCCTGCGACTTATTCTTAATCAAACATGTTTCGTACCAACAAACTATTCTCTCATCGTCAGGCCTGAGGTCACCAACAGATGTCAAAGACAAAGAGGGGTGGGGATGGGGGAATTGCATCAGTGAATCAAATGCGCATTGTCTGTGGAATCTTCATTGTACCTGCAACACGTTCATCGAAGAATTGTGATGCGCGCTGTCTAATGCTGCGAGTGATGTTACGGCATTGTGTAGTTTCAAATGATCCACATGGTTGGTTATTAGTTTGTGAAATTTGACCCTACAGCATTTGTTCCCCTCTTCTGACAGCCTTCACCACACCACTTTAGACAAACTAAAATTTATTCAAACTGAGACAACATGTCCAGTCTCTAAAATTTTGGTTTAAGCGTGTTCACTGTATTTTACACACAGGGGAACTATTTTTTGTGTTCACAACCAAAAAGTGCATGAAAATTGTCAGTGCAAGCATTTTTAAATAGACCGATAGTAATGCTGTTTTGCACAAATATTCAAAATAAAGTAAGGTTTCATGAAATGTTTTTGCCAATAATAATTGATCCATGAAATTGATAGAGATAAATTATCATTTATCATTACCTGCCGAAAACAGGAGATGAAAAAAATGCAGCAAGACTGTATGCTGACAAGACCAGTCCCAGCATAAACTCCGGAGCATCATAGACATTATGGAGATATAACCAGATAGTTGGTAAAATAACCGCTGGGAATGATAAAGGAGTACATGAATCAATCCACTATCAATGGCATGAAATGGCCAGGGGGAATGACCATCATTTGAAATAAGAGTTAAAAGCTATTTTAATGGTTAAATTCATTTGGTAAGGCTTGATCAATAAATTAATAAGTACTTCTTAAATCATAATAATTTCATCACTTCATTAGCCAAAGACCAGAAAATTGTACTACTGATCATCAGCACAATAATGGGCCAATATCTGTTGATTTCAGTTTTGAAATAATCCGGGCAATCTGTGATGTGATCAGTCTGCAAACAGTGCTTGAGTAACCTGTAACACAATATAAATAGCAGCTGGTTCTAAGCTAATGTTTTCTAAGCAGCTTCCGCACCTGCCTCACTTCTTGTTGACCAGCTATAAAATAAAATGTCAAATAAGAATTCTGATCTTTTCCTATTGTAGGAAAACACAAAAACCATATAAAAATTCTACTACTTTTAACTTTTACAACACACTTTACTCACCATATTCGATGCCCCCAAACACAAACACACACACATAGACTGCATACATCAATCTTTTCTTGGTTTTGGTGGTTGTCATGGTGATGAGAGTAAGTGATGTAATCAACTTGCAAGCTTGGTTTTTGAATAACAGTCATCTGGTCAGTAGGTGGGACTATACTCAATTCAGCACTTTAGAGTTAATTCTATATCAACATCAATTCATGGTGGTCTTTTAAATATAACTCTGAGAAGATAAAAGGAAAACTATTTCAGAATTGAGTACAAAAGTCTACTTGTCTGTCCAAAGTCATTCATCTACTTCAACAGCAACTGAACAAAAAATGAAATAAATTGCTAACAAATAGACTGATTGCATTTCCTAAGACTGAGCGGGTTGGTCAATGTGTACTGTAAGTTGCCATTTTAATTCTTTTGCTGCTCATATGTACTGTACACAATTTGCACTTTTCTACTGTTGTCGATGTCTCTGTGTGAGGATAGTAAAAAATCACTGCATTGTTTTATTCCGTGATTGATTTTCACAAATAATTAACAATAACATATTGCCCAGCCAATTTCCAGTTTAAAGGATTCTGAAATGTGAGCAATTTAATGTGATACCCAGCATGACATTTATTATACAAAATTATCCTACTCAGAGAAAAATAAGATCAACTTTAAGCATTAGTTCAGATCTAGACTCTCTACTTCCTGGGCAGACAAAAATAAAAAAAATCTGACAGACTTTCACAGTGTCATATGCAGGAATTAATTCTTGCTACAAACAGTTAATGAATTTACTCTACAACCCTTGGACAACAAGACTTAACAGATAACGTTCTTCAATGCTAATGTCAAATATAGATCTAATATCATAATAATACTCCTTATTAAAAAAAAAAAAGACAATGCAATGAACTTGAAAAAATTGAATTGGAAAGTATTAAATTGTTATCAAAGAAAAAAAAAATGTTGACTATAATTTAATTTAAAAAAAAAAAAACTTTATTACATAGTATAGGCCTTCTGACGCACTTTAAGACCTTTTCAATAACAATAATACAAACATGCAAATCTAGAAGTGAGGAAAATAATTTAATAAATTTCACTCACTGACATCTCCAAGCACCCATTGAGCATCCTAATAAAGTAGATCTATTTTATTAGTCTGTGAAACTGGTCGGCTACGGCTGGAGAAACTGCTTTGATTACAAAATAGTTTGATCTAGATCTACTACTTGACAAAGTCTACATCCTGTTGCACTGCTGTGCTGCTACACGATACTATACCTCCTATTCCGAATCTATGGTCCAAATGATGTTGCGGACTGGCTCAACGTTACCATGGTTTGCAATGGTAACTCCACAATAATCATCACCAACAATCCCTGACGGAAATGTTTCGTTCCGCTGGACTTTGAAACTATCCTGGCACAGTTTTGACCTCTGTTGCAACCCAACAGAGAACAGGGCACAGGGCAGAGAAAAGCTTAATTATGTCGAGGTACTATGCAAATTGTAGGCTACCGGCATAGTTGCACTTTCCTTCACCTGCAGGTACTGCAACAACGATACTCATAAAACATGGTAGTGTCAGCCACAAATAGTTGTCGCTACGGCACGCATGGGAAAGTAGGCTGCAAGTAGAAACCAAAAAGGCAAGATACCAGAGCTATACTCCCCCCCCCCCCACCCATCCCTTTCCCCTTCCTCTAGCACATGGATCAATTTAAAAAAGATAAGTTTCATAATGATATAATAAACCATGATAATCAACAAAAGGATTTCTATAACATTCGGGGAATCTTTCAAAAGGCCTATATCTAAGAATTCAGCCCAGATCGATTGGTAGCAAAAGCAATTAAACCTGTTAATGCACACAGATTGAGGAGTAAACTCAACTTTACATGAAGATTGCTTATACAACTGTAAAATTCAAGACTCAGTTTACAATAGATCTTTAGAAATAGAAGTTGAAGTGTTAATGAAAAATTACATGATCTGAGTGGAAAAAAAAAGAAGTACATCATCATCTGTCAGTCAACAGACCAAAAGTTCGCAGGGTGAATAGGGAAAAACATATGGCATGTAAAAAATTCACAACTGACTACCAGAAATGGAAACCACTTGTCATATCGATGCTAATGAATTAATTTTAGGTCCTGTCAGTAACTCAAGGAAATCACCGTAAAACCTCCGCGCGCTCTATTTCCACATTTGGGTTTCATTCCGTTGAGTGCGGTATCTTGTTAAGATCCGCATCCGGTCCAAGATGGTGGATCATTAAATTTTGGGATTTTGTATCTCTGGGTAAGAATTGTTGCAACTAATATGTGGCCTCTCTATATATGCAGTTCTATCAATGCATCTACTTTTCAAGAAAAAAGGGCTTACAGACTGATGTATCTAAATATATTTTCATGCAGATACTCAGAACCTAGATAGTCCAGGTCTAGAGCGAGATCTGTCTTAGAAGGCCAGTTGGATTGGTTGGCAACCACTATCCACATTATGATTATCTTGTTGAGACCCAGAGGAAGTGATTAGTTTGGTTGTCGAACCAGGATGAAAGGGTAAATTGGAACAGGACGTAGTCAAGTCATATCAGATATTTGTCATAGCTTCTGTTTAACACGAAGTTGAAAAAATATACCATGCTTTGAGTGCAGCTGAGTGAGAGGGCTTGGCTCAGTGTGTGTTGACTTGATGTAGGCTAGCAATGTTTTTAAAACGATCTTTGTTTTGTGGTTTGTAGTAAATGTTTGTCAAAAATTAGATCTAATTAGTTTGAACATTTTTTGCCTTGATCAAGGATGAAATAAAAATTTAGCTTACCTAATACATCATATCTCGTTCAAGATCTAGATCTAGATCTAGATCTAGTGATTTTGACATGATGGTTATGACAACAGTAGTCTTTCTGACATGGTTAAATAGTAGTGCTGGGCATCGACCTGGATTTTGATAAACTGGATTTTTGAGTTACCCACTTCTCAATAACTGGGTCAAACC
>JBCAUA010593481.1:0-16218 GCA_038406235.1 Peronia verruculata
CCGATATAGTCGGGGTTAGGATTCAACGGTTGCCGGGGAATACCGATATAGTCGGGGTTAGGGCTCAGTGAGTTAATGAAGCAAATTGACTGTTCAATTGTTGCTGGAGGAAAAAAACGAACACCATGCTGTTGATGATTTAAAGAATCTCACCAGATCATTGATGTGGGATTGTAAGTGGCTTGTTAGATTCGTTTTACTGGGTACTTTGCAGCAAAGTGCTTCCCAAATTCTGGTAAGAATTACATTATTTTATTACTATTAGTCCACTTTGTCATGTGGGGAAAAAAAAATAAGTAACAAATAGGATTTGAACAGCCTAGAAGACCCTGAGAAGTGAAGGGACTGATATGTTCCCTACAAGAGATCTTTAGTTCCCTCTTTTAGAAATACAGAAATATGGATATTCGTAAATATGTCGGAAACGAAGAAGAGCACACTGGAGTTTCAAAGATTGGTTTTCAAATCTTTTTTGAACTTTTTGTTTGTTTGTTTTTTTTTTTACTTCATAAATAGGTTTTCTCAATATGTCCATAATAGCCAGTTACATTCTGACCCTGTCTTTCATCAGTGTAGCTATCTTGCTTCTTCAAGTATTGCTTTTGTAAGCCTGATATAAAATGTTGAATTTAGAGCATATTAAATTGAATACTGTTATTACTGTGGAATACTTAGATTTATGTTGATGGATTATTGATGAATCAATCTTTAGCATTTTAAAGTTCTAACCTCTTGTGCTGTTTATTGCGAACATAAGAAACACAAAATGTTCCTCATGAGAATAAATTTAGAACGTCAGGAAATGTAAGGTGTGAAATCCTCGTGATTATCGCTATCTCTTATTGCATTTTGTTTTGTTGAGATCCCTAGACCTGCTGTGATTCAGAACTACCCATGTTTTGTTTTCTCTTTCTCAAATACTAACCACATTATATGTACATACAATGACAGTGTTTCAAACTTGTAGGTCATCATCTGGTCACTGCGAAAGGTTTTGGATAGATCATTGCTTGTGAAAGGATAAGTTATAAACTACACTGCACTATACTGTGAGAATGTCTCTGTCTGTGGAGAGAGATTCCTCCTTCAGTAACTCTACACTTTATAGTAATAATAATAGAGAGTATTTATATAGCTTTTAGCCCTGTAATTACGGACTCTAAGCTCTTTGCAATCTATTATTACACTCATAAGTGTTCTCAGCTTCCTGGGAAGCATACAAGGCAGCTGCCTATTAGGCGCTCAAATCCTTATCAGTTTAACAATAATAGTTACTGTCTATAGTTGTGTATCCATTCAAACCTGAGTGGAGTTAGGAAATGTGTGTAAATTGCCTTTCCCAAGGAAAAAATGTTGGGACCTGTCAGGATTCAAACCCTGAACTTCAGATCCTGAGTCCGCCAGCCCAACTGTTTGGCCATGACACCACATAATGTGCTGATGGCATGCTATTTTTTCATCACCCTTGAGAAGCAGTGCACCTATTTTGCACACTTACTGTTCTGTTCTTGTAATTGCAACATCTCGCTTAACAGGGACTGATGCTCATAATAAACATGTAGTTGCTGTGAAGAGACTGGTCTGGTAATCAGCTTGAACTAAGTTAAAACAATGGTACAAATATAAGCCCATAGGCTCCCCTTATGGCAAGGGAAAGTGTAGCAATATCAAAATTTCAGATTCATTATGAATCCAGTGGACTTCAAGCTTTAGGTAATTATTTAAGCATCTCCCAGTAAAATAAAATTGAGCATTCACAAACCTTCAGTCCACAGAGGGTAACCATGTTTTATTGATGAGTCCAAAATGGGTACATGAGTAAAATATATCAATTTAAATGAGTCATTTCAGTTTCAAAATGGCAACCGTCACAGACAAGGCAGTGGTGATTGGCAACCTCTGTTCCACTCTAGAGTCAGACTAAATACAAAGTATGTGTATCTCTTTAGTCTAGATTATATCCAGATTCGTCACCTCTAGATTCTAAATTTTACAGGCTGGGCTCTGCTAAATTTTGAAGATTTTAATATAAATATAGATCTCCAACCAAGGGTAATTTTTGTCTTATATAAATCATGTGCCAGCACCAAGGGGTCGTGTCACACTCCACTTACATGATCAGTCTACATGTTTTCTATAAAGATAATCGTTGTGGTTTTGGAGTGATCTGTGTCATACTGGTATCATACGTCCATATGATCACACTTTTGTATATGGTATAGGCCTGCTGTATGTGTATGAACATTGTTTTCTTATCAGTACCATAAGAAGGTGAATCTTGAGTGTAGTTGAAGAAGCTTGTGTATTTTGCAGATACCTGTGAACATTCTTTAGGATATCATCACTGTTTTGGGTTTTATTTGATAATGCATATAGGACCTCTTTTTTCTATAGCATTCCTAGAAGTCAAAAATTCTTTTAAAAATATCCTGGACAATTTGATCATGATTGGAATAAGTCATTTGATGTTGAAAATGTTTACCGAAGGACTGATCTCTATATTCTTCTAATTCTTGAATTTGACTCTCTGCTATCTTGGAATTTGGATTTTATATTGTAGACAAAAAAAAAAAAGAAAAAGGCTAAAATCTTGTGACATTTGAGACACGCTTGTATTCTCACTTTGGGAAAATGCAAGCAAACTAAAAGGCCGTGTTTTAATGTGTGTATCTTATGTGCACTTGAATTCTAGTTACGTGTTCATGTATTATGCTTCTAAGAAAATTCATCAAGTTGAGAAAAGTATGCATTTTATTTAAAACAATGATGTTTTGTAAAATGTCAAGTGATAATATCATGGTGACCATATATTGTGTCATGTCAGTGCATTAAATGCTGGATTGTGGAAAATATGTGGAATTGCATACATGTACATGTTATCTTGTATTTAGAATCATCGGCAGCTGAAGAAAGAAAATCTGGGAAATAGATTTCAAGACCAAAAAAAAAAAGCATATAAGTACTTAATTTGTGGTCCATTTGTACACTACAACATGCATACATTTTGCCTCAAGGAGGAGCTAGTATGCAAGGGGAAAAGAATTGTTTGGACTAAGACGTAGTTGTACTTAGGGAAAATTGATTAGCGTGATAATGTGATCCAAAAGTTGATCGCCACTGGGTGCAGCATTTACAGTGAAATACGTTGATAAGCATGTTGTAAATGTGTTTGTTTGTGGGAAGGTTGTTGTGTTTGAAGTTTGAAATGAGAGGTTGGCAGAACTGGAGTAGTGTCGTCCCAATAGACCCTTTAGGCATTTCATGTTTGAAGGGTGTAACTTTTTTTTTTTTTTTAATGCCGATCAATCTCCTGTGAGTTCGTTATTTTGTAAAGAATAGGGTTTGACTATGAGAGGAGGTGAATGGGTAGAAGTACAGTTGTTGATTTTTTTTTTTTTTTTTTTTTAATATTCATTTAAAATGATATGAGAGCTGCCGGTCCTCTCCTTTTTCACTTTATTTGTTTCTGTTTTTGTACACGCGTGTTTGGTTGATGTTCATGTATGCCCGATCTTGTTCCCTTCACGGAGGCTTTAACTAATCATGTCTGTAAAATTTTGATTACATGTTCATTGTGATGAGAATTTTGTAGGATATAAAATTGTTTATGATGATGAAACGAGAATACATTATGCTTTTCTAAGATGTATTGTGGTAAGACGTTGAAAGTAGAAAAGAATATACATGTACTTTAGTTAGCAATCACGATAATCAATCTACCACCAAGAAAGTACTGTCTCTGATGAAGGCTTTGTAATTTTGTCTCTCAGGTCATTGTATTTTTCTAGCAGCTTTGAACAATATGAAACAAATGTGAATTTGGAACAGATGATACATGTAGTTCATAATAAGATGTGAGGGAAGAGGACACATTCAGGACTGCGGTGATAATACTGTTGTACAGGATATGATTCAGGTTAATGGGCTTCAGTCAGATATTGCAGAGGAGTGTAACAGTCTTGATATTTAATCAATACATTTATAATGACATATGTTTTTATATTGATCAATAATCAACAATATGCTTAAGAAAGATTTTGAAGCAGGTGCATAGGAGAACCATTGATTCATTTATTACTGTTGACAATAATAAGAACGGCCCTGTAGATTTGTGTATGTGTATTTAAATGTATGAGAGCTGTTGTATGCTAGTTTTTAATTTGCATTATACCTGAGACACTTATATCAAGCTTTTTTTTTTTTTCTCAAGGTATTTCAGAAAACTATTTGTTAAAAACAAGAAGAATGCAGATGCGAAATCCATTTTACTGACAATTTTTATGTTTCAGATACCAATGTAAGTAGGTAATTGTAGTCATTTTATTTTGTCCATGTATTGCAATTACCAATAATACCATAGTTTAATAATAGTCACTTTTATTTATATTCTGTCATGTTCATTTTTGATACCAGTGACACTGAGAAGAATGGTAGTCAGTTTATTTCATTGCAGTTTCACATCATTTTATACGCACTATTGTTTAAAAGCATTATCTTCAAAGATGTAGATAGGGTTTTGGATTTTCATAAGACATTTTCACTACAAGGATGCCCGCCCCCAAGAAAAGACTTTGCACTATTTGACAGCAATGATCCTTCCATCCTTGTTATCCTGAAGTTTTGGGCAGAGCTTGTGCTATGTGTAAAAGCATCAGATATATGATGGTATTTCAATAGGAAACTAAGACTCTTTTTAAGTCGCAATGCCTGGCTACATGCATCAAATTTTGTTGCTGTGACTGTGTCATAGCCGCAATACAACCATCCCCTGAATTTGAAATATGCTATCCATAATATAATCATTCAAGGACGAATAAAAGACAATCATAGGAAAACAGTGGCACAACCATATTATTTGTATTAATAATTGGGATGAGAAGCAGATTTTTGAGTGTAGTATTCTTTTCTAGCAGGAAGAAGGCCATGTTGTGGACTGCAGTAGTATAATGTGTTCAAAATACGATGCATATTGACAGGCCTGCTGTTAGATCCTGTAATAATTATATGTACAAATGACAGCAAACCTAAAGATCATCTGCAGCAAAATTGATAGCCATTGCAAAGAACATTTCTAACAAAATGACTGACTAGCGACATGATGTTTCTCTTAGTTGTATATTTCATTGATGTGGACGAAAGGGTCTGGCATCTGTAGTTATTATGAATGCAATTCAGATTTGTGTGTTGAGTTTGTAGTTTAAAGGGCATTAAGAAATACTAAGTTTGAACCAAGGTATGAGAGAGAGACATGTTCAATTGGCACTAGAAGAAATTTGATTTGCTTACCTCGGTTTGAACCAAGATACGAGAGAATATTTTAGCACTGTGGTGAATCAAAGTGAAAGGCGAACTGTTTTGATAAATTGATGTATCATTGCATAAAACTGTTTGCATTTGAGATGGACATCTGTTTTCAGGCAGTATGTTTCATTAGAGATACATGTTTTTTGTTTTTTTTAAACCTTGACCTATTGATTATAGTATATTTAACATTAAAATGTGCACGGAAGCAAGGTAATGGAATGCATCAGTAACAAACTCACACTTAAAATGTTGTACCGGTATCTGTATCGTGCATATATACTATTGCGGTATTAATACATATATGACATGTACAGATGAAACAAAGGTGATTTCAGCTGCGAATGTTATGGGTGACAATTATTCAGCCGATTGTTGAAGATAAGTTATGATGTACAGTGATGTTACTCAGTGAGCTTTATGTAATGTAAGTATGTTTGTAAATCTATCTTATTTATAATGTGCAGGCAGTGCACATGACATACAAAATAAAATGGTGCAGCCTCAACTTCCAGCTTTCTGTATTGCTTCTTTGACAGAGTTGTAAGTCACAGATTTCTCGTTCTGATTATGTGGAATGTTGTTGTTTGATTATTTTGTAAGTTCACATGCACAAATAGTTTGTGTTATACTGTATATTATGAAAGAAAAAAATGAGGGTTTTGTTTATCACCAAAGATCTTGAAAATGGAGTGTTTGAAAAAATTGCTATTTTCAGCCAAATCGTTATGTTTCTTTAGAATTCAATGTTGGCGAAAACAAACTGTTTAAATTCATGACATCTCACAAAGGTATATCAACAAAAACAAATTACAATGGACATATTTCTAAAAAATTAAATTCCCGCTTCTTTTTTTTTTTTTTTTTAAAGTAAGTCTGTGTCATTCCACTGTTGGAAGTAGTGATCTGTTGAGTCCTCTACTTTTCACTATTTTTGCCAGCCATAGCCATGTTGCAAGTGTTGATGTTATTATATAATTACTACATGACATTCATTCAGAATTACATGAAAGAACAATAAATTTCCACACAATTTATTTCATTTATTGCAGTTTTAATGATACATAATATTTTAAATAAAATCTGTTGAAGTCCTAGGGCAAATCCGAGAATTTATAGTGTCATAAGTGGTAGCAGAACCAGACCGCAGAGCGGCAGTTTTTCTTTACATGTTCCATTTCACTATGTAGAAGTTTTTCTTCCCTGAAATGAAGAAGCAATACCAGAGTCACAACAAGAAACTATTTATATTTGTTATCACACCTTATTTCAACAAAAATCCTGTGAATAAGATTCTTGAAACATAAACAAAAAAAATGACATAAACTGACAAAATTTACTTCTATCAGGTCACAATAATATTGGTAAAAAATAATCGTCAAAGAAAATGAAAGACTTTGGAAATTCTGTAGTTAGCGACAGTGTGGTGAATTTCGTTCATACATAATTATTTAGTATAATCTTGTTGCATGAATTTTTCACAACTGCCAGAGAAGATCCAGCATTGTGATGAACATGTTTAAGGACAATTTAGAATTACCAAAGGTGTACAAATCTCCATTATTTGACTCAGGAATTAATGATATACTGGGTTGAATTTGAAATTAGGTTGAAATATATAGAAATTTTCTTGCTGCAGATATGGGCAATGTTGTGTCCAATGCACTCCACATGTCTATCCTTTATAATGTGAGATTTGTCCCATTTAAACGTGATAGAAATTCAATTTCCAGATTATCTGGCTCAGATAATGATAAACCAATAATGTTTTTATCTAGCATCAAATGCATAGCAAGATACATCATGCATATCAAAGTAAAAAGATGATTTCAAATACAGATTTAAAAAAAAAATGCTTATGGATTAAAAAAAAAAAAATATGCTTATTTGTAACCCATTCCTGGTATTTTTCAATTACTTTACAGATGCCTGGACTTACCTACTCTCAGTAGTGTTATTTTATTTGGCAAGATATGATTTCCATCACGAAGAAGATGTTTTGGATCTGATACTCTTTGCTGGTTAATGTAAAGGCCTCCAGCCTTGATAATGCGATCTGCATCCACTGAAAATATATTACACAGCTGATGAAAGTGTATCATACAAATGGGACTCACTGTTGTAACTATTATAATTTTCAAATACAGCTCCAAATGTCATTGCCAGTGCACATGACAGCAATGTGGGCTAGAACATCAAGCAGATGAAAATTACAAACTATACATTTCTATATTAGTATGCACATTTACTTAAATTTTAAGGAGAAAGAAAAAGGACATTTCAGTTATGCACCCATTATAGTAGCTCTTTCACTGTTTTGTTTTAAATACAGTTCATTATCAGCAGAATCATTATCATTACTATCATCTTTACCTAATACATGTAAATGTAACAGAAAAGGACCATGGTAACAGCAAGTAAAAAGCTAGACTTATTTTCCATGTGTACTTGAACTGAGGTTTTCATCACTGATGTTTGTATCACAGTAACAGTAACATCTTTTCAGAAAACAACAATTTTCATGAATAACACAATCCTTTGTAAATGTAGTGAAAAAAAGATGATCCGAAACAGCCAATCTTACAAGATCTATGCATAATGCAAGTGTGAACATGGAAAGTAAATGCCCACAGAATGAAATCAGCGGAATAAATCTGTGATATGATCACTGACACACATGCATAACATTCTTAAGGCAAAGCTGATGCTGACCTGACAAATTGTGATTTAAAAAGCTGCAAAAACATTAAAGATCAATTTGAGACAAGTTACTCAATTCTCTGGCCATGCATTATAACAATTTTGCATCTCAAAACCGAAACTTCTATTGGATTACTTTGGAAAAACAAATAACAAACAAGGAAACAAAACAAAAAAGCAAAAACAAAACCAAACCACAAACAAAAACGTCTGTATGAAAAAACCTCCGACTGTAAGATGGTATAGACTAAAAATAAAATCAGCTAAAAATTTCAACATAATGAGAAAGCAAATGCTTGTCCTATTTAATCTTGCTTTAAAAAAAAAATGAATAACCAACAGGAGGTTGAAAGATGATTACAGAACATAAACTTTTCAATACGTTATTAAATGTCCAAGTTACACTGTGAAGAAATCATCTGTAGTCCCTCATTTTCACACACCTTCTCGCTGGAAACATTTAATCCTGCGACATAATTCTATCACTGTCATGCTGGCATCATAACTGATGTCTGTGGTCGGTGCATTCTTAAAGAGCTGTAGTAGTTCAGACAACTTCATCGCTGTCAGGGCTGGTACGGAGTCACCAAACAAAACCTCAGTGCAATTCAGGGCAGAGTCAAGGCCTGGTTCTGGGAATAAAAAAATAAACAAAAGTGAAGAATTAATTTGAGCAAGGGCTATATGGATGGAAAACTTCCACTGGAATCATTCCAAATGTATGCATGTCATCATCTGTCAATCGATCTACATCACTGAAAGCATGTTAGCTGCTGCAGTCAATGACACTGAGTGATATGATCTTTCCTCCTTAACCTAATCTTCCCTAGCTGCTAACTTCATGATTCTCTCATTCTGCTGATTCAGTGATGTTGTCAATGAAAGAAGCTGGTCTCTGCCTTTTTTTTTTCTTTAGAGAGTTTATATTTATTTTGAGCAGCATTTCGTCCGTGTATAAGAAATGAAGAGAGGATTCTCTTGCAAAAGCACTTCACTGCGGGATTTTATTGTCACATGCAAATTTTCGGCGTTCTACGCCCTCGTCAGGCTCTTGACTAATGTTTGTTGAGAAATTGCAAGCTTAATTGCACACTGGTGGTTTGAGGAGGTGTGCAATACTCTGGGGGGGTATGGTAGCTGTGTAAATATCAGGTGACTGAGTTCGTTGGTCTCTTCTTTCAAGTTCAGCAATGGTTTTTTGTTCTTTGTTTTTTTTTGTTTGCATCAGTCCTACCTTGAAAGACAATCTCCATAAGGTTCAGCCTTGTGATTCCATAAAGTATATTTTGCGTATTTTAGTTTGTTATTCATTTATTAATAATGGAAGCTCTATTGTTCTCATGACCCTCAGCAGCTTTAAATCTTCTGTCATCATCTTTTTTTTTCTGTGTCAAAGATTCACATGACAGGCCACACTAGGCCTTTCAATATATTCATTTTCAGATGGAGAAAAAATGCTGTGATCTTTCCAGATATTTAAATGGACCATATATAAATATATATTTATATATATATACACATATAAGATTAAAACAATCAAAAACAATAATATTGAACTTTCTATCTTTAATTCTAGATGTGTTAGCAGAATTGTTAGGGGAGTATAGGGGCTTCTATTAACTTTCAAGATAGATTCAAGTCTAAATTCAAGATGGATGAGAATTTTCCTTCTATAATACACACTACATGTATTAGGAAAGTAATTCAAAAGCATAATGAGCAATCATTAGGCAAATTGGTCTCTCGACATTTCCTGGACTAAAATTTATGAATCCTGTCTGTCAGGAGTCACAACGGATTAAATCAGATTTTCCAAATTCAAATATCATGTTTGGGACTACGGGCTGATCTTGCCACTTCTGGAGTAACAAATTAGTGATGGGAAAAAAAATCCATTCATGACTCTGAAAATTTCAAGAGGGCAGCATGATGAGAAAGTACAATTTTCAGTCTGTGCAGTGTAGAATCTTTTTCAGATCAGCAATAGATTTGATATATCTATATTATAAAATTGCAAGAAAACCAACTATAGGTTTATGAACTTGAAAACTGCAGAATAGATCCATCTGAAATTTGGCACACAGCATTGTTGCATATGGGTCTGTGTTTCTATGTACATAAACTCGAAAAAGGCTTATCATCGTTGACGTTATTCTAAAAATGCGGTAATAATTGAATAATAAACTCGGGAGGCTGCTTGATCTGAATTGTACATTCAATAGTATGGCAGGTTCAAAAACACATTTTTTTAAAAGTAACATTCAGTTTAATCAACTAAAATATCAACATTGGGGTGCACGCGCTTTACCATAAACTTCATATAAACTTTATTAATGTGCAGGGCTATATTTAAGCAATGTTCCCCGGAGCCGTGGGTTCTCTTCTAGTCCTTTTAAAGAAATACATCAAATTTCCACCCCCCAAAACTTCCATTGACCAAACTAGACGAGGACATAAAGCCAAGATAGCTCCACTGTCCTAGGATTAAAAGGCTGTATACAGATTGAAGATGGAAAAACACTGTACCTCCATGAACTAACAACGTGATTTGCTCTGCAAGCTTTTTCTGTGCGGGTCTCTTGTCTGGTGATTGCTGAAATAGCAAGAGAAAGAATACTGAAATTTGAAGTCCAATTAATGCACTTCTAGTTTCAGGTCTGATATGTAATAAATATTACGTGACTTTTTGACAAATGGTATAATTATTCACAACTTTTAAACAAAAATTGCACTGCATATTATACAACTATACCAAGATGGTTTCCTTTTATGAATAAAAAGACCTCTCAAAAGTTTGTATCCACAGAAGTATATGAACTTCATAACTTACTGACCCTTCATTGCTTGAAATTAATACTTTGTTATGACCATAGTTATTTACATATCATTTTTTTGAATGATGATAAAAAGAACACATCTGGCAGTGCTATGATAAAAATAAATGGGCTCTCGTCACCAGATCATTTGCCAATAAAATAAGCAGCTTGCAATGTCTATCAAAAGATTCTGCGTACAGATGTGAAACAATTATTAGTGGTTGGAATGTTAGACCAAAGGGGAAACGGGGTGGAGTGCTGACTGTGAACGCATTACGCACATCTTCCTGCCCATGACAGACCACTTTTCGGATGTACTTTATACTGATGTTAATCGAGTACTTGGTAAAAATCTGCTTAAGAATTTATCATTTTTTCACACCTGGCCTAAGTCTGATGTGCTGTCTATGCGCTACAAATGTCTAAAAAAGCCAAGTGTTTGACATTATATATATAATCATCATATGTGTTCTCTTCCTCCCTAAATGTGTCTATTTCAGTAAGTCTGTTTAACAATTTATCTTTTTCTTACATGTAACCAAAGTACGGTGTGCTGTTGATGCACTACAATTGTCTGGGAAGGAAAGGTGGATGAGTTTATTTCATAATCCCTTTACCTGGTGTTCCTCCATAAGAGCCTGGATTTCCTCCAGTGAGAGGAAGGTGAATATCTTCAGATATTTCTCCACCACTGTGTCTGGCATATTGAAGAAATACTGACAAAAGGAAACAGAATATAATCAACAGGTGACTGAATGATCGAAAAGAACAAAAAGAATAGTGGCCAATATTAAAAAGGGAAGTAGACCAAATAGCAGACATGAGATTTAACCCTAAGAGAAAAGATAACAGAGATGAAGTTTAACCTTAAATGTAAGAAAGGACGACAGACATGAGTTTTAACTTTTGAGGAAAAACAGAGCAGGGATGAGGTTTTAACCCTAAGAGAAAAGAGAGCAGGGCTAAGCTTTAACTCTTAGAGAAAAGACAGCAGTGATGAAGCTTAACCTTAAAAGTGTCAGGGGCAACCACTTGTGAACCAAAGTTTCCATAAAGATATTCAATTTGCTTGTGCTCTAGATGTGACAGATTATGCCTGTATTGGCAAATAAAAAATTCTCTGATAAATACAAAGTGGTTCAGATGCAAAGTAACATAAGCCTGAAGAGATCTACCCCTTAAAACATCCAAGGCTGACATTAATTTTTCAGAGCAAGAAGGACAAATCACTGAATGAAATAAACAAAATTAAAATAAATTAAAGTAAACCCATCAAATAAATAGTCTGGTGAAAACACAGACAAGGGATGACTCCACTTATACAGATCTCCATCATTTTGCTGTTACATATTTAAGTCACACAGGAAACACAAATTATTAATCCAAATGACATCCATTCTATTAACAGGTAGTGCTCAGAATTTTTTTTTTTTTTTTAACATCAAACAAACTGTACACACATTGTTTGCTATCCATTTGCAGCATTTGTAGCTTGTACTGCACTCCCATTAATGACAAAACTAATCTACAGTTTCTTTGATTCAAGTTTGATAGAGTAGTATCTACGTGGCAAACATCATGTACTTGTCAGAAGATAAATCAATAAGGAGTACACTGTTGCTCAGTTTTTTTTTAGAAGAAAGACTCACTGACCAAAGGAGCCTCACATTTACTGAATTACTTGTAACCAAAAGAAAAAAATTTGTCTAATGAACAGGAATTCTCTTTACAGTAACTAGAGATACACATACCTGATAGAGCTCAAAGGGAGATGTTTTTGCAGGGTCCAGCCACATGGAATTGCCAGTAGATTTTCCAAGTTTCTGACCACTAGGTGACAGAAGCAAAGGCACTAGAAATCCTGGAAGAGGGCAGATTTCAGTACATCACTGAACACATTGAACACACAAAAATTATATTGAATTGTCTTACACTTTAAACGATATTAATAATTTTTAAAATATCATTTTTGATATGAGCGCAATTATCAGTTCAAAAGTAAAGATAGCTACTTTCCACATTGTACAAGTTATTTATAAATATATCTTTTACCTCAGTCACGAATCAAAATCTTGTCGAGCATGACAGTGCTTTTACAACACTATTCACCCTAAATAGTTAAATTTTTCACATTTTATCAGCACTGAAACTAGTGTAAATTTACTTCAAAAACTACCTTGGCATGTGACAATATATGTATTATTACAACAATTATGGAAAGATCTGAATTGAAATAAGTTGAAATAAATAAGACTTTTATTCTTCCTCAGAATTTTTGATTGTGTGCTAAGAGTAGAGACCTAAATATGCACCTCCACGCTTTTCATTCATTCCCCCCCCCCTTCCCCCAAACACTCCAAGATAATATAGCAGAACTGGCAAAGTTGAAAAATTGTGCTCCATGTCCAGAAAAGTGAAAAGTCCTTGCTGTCTGTCAGGATTTTTTCTCTTTCATTACAAAACAATTCACAGTTGAACATGGATGACCTAAATTGAGGCACTACTTTCTCAGAGGGGTCCCAGTCCATTTTCAACTATGGCGACCTGGCACATATCAATTACTGGCTTCCAATTATATAACGACATGGATACGATTACTAATATGTCTATTTGCAGGGACAAAATGATGTAGATTAGTTACTGACTGTGTTGGCGTTGTCTGAGTGTTTCAAAAGACTATTATACTTTTTTGATTGATTATTTATTGGTGTTGTGTTATTTAGTTCAGCATGTGGCAAAATAGAAAAAATGAACCTGGTGGGACCCTCGGCTGTGTATACCGCCGAGGCAAGAGATATTACTTGCGCGGTAACAGATACTACTTGCGAGTTGTGCATACTGCCGAGACAACAAATACCACTTGCTACTACAGGGGAACTAATCAATAAATCCTTACAAATATTTGGTACACAGAATACATTCTAATAGCCTAAAGAGACCAAGTATAATAATTGCAGTATCGATATATGCCATTTGCACCGGGACCGATCTGAGATGGTAGTGCCTTAACTAGTCAGGTAATAAAAAAATGTGTCGACGAAAAGCATAATTTGACTTAGGTGTGAACTACATATAAAAGTTGAGACAACAACAACAACGACAAAAAAAAAAAAGAAAGAAAGAAAATTTCACCGCTAGATCTATATCACTCATAAAGAAAATTATGTCATCGCCAAAGGAGTATTGATATTTGAAGATGTATCTCATACTCAAGAAAAACAGAAATTGGCTTTTTAATAGAACTAAAATATATTTTAGCAAAAACAATCACATTAACTTACCAAATGCATATTTTTTGGTGACACTGTGTATAAGATCAAATCCTGCTGAGATGTTTCCTGTCTGATCAACACCACCTATCTACACAAATAAATAAAAGAAAATATTCAAATCTTCTAAATTCCTTAATTTTCTTTCCTTTGTCTTCTTGTTTGTTTAAACATCTATGCAGAATTATTTTACAGTCAAATGTAAAATTTGGGAACATAACGGCATATATCTTAAGAGAAATGTAAAAAAAAATGCATTTATTATATAATATGTATACAGTGGAACCCCTCGATAACGAGCCCCTCTAGAACGACCTCCCCTCTGTTGCGACTTTTTTTCTCAGTGATGGATATATTTCTCTATGTAATGTACCCCGGAATAGCGACTTGCCCTCAAACGTGACTTACAACCTCTGGTTTTGCACTGTTTTTAAAAAAAATCCCCCCGTATTACGACCTTTGCTAGGCAGTCTAACATGCACGAGTATCAGCCCCGCGAAACCGAAAGCCCAAGTCCAAGCGGAAGGTCCCCGTCCACTCGTATACTAATCTAGTAGGCCTGCTACTAGCAGTAGGCTGAAGATAATGCATATCACAGCGCACGCCATGTGTTCACCAATGCACAGAACGTGCCGTCTAAAAAATTTTGCATTCGGAGAATTGAGATATTTTATACTAGTTTTTCCGCATTCTGACATCATTCAGAATGCGGCCGGAGTATAGTTTTCATTCATAGTCCAGCAAGAAAACTGCGTTCTCCCGTCTTTTGCTATGGGCAGTGGTCCTGCCTGTCGCGGTTGCTAAGGCTTCTGTAGGCCAACAGTACATGATGTAGCCTAGTCCGGACATGTAGTGTCATGTGTTTCACCCTGCCCGTCCCACCCTCACGATAAAAAGTCGTTTACGTGCGCCCGTTATTGACGATCTGATCAGTGATCATCGCTTGGTCCACGATCGCTCATGTCGTTCCTTTCCGCATGTTGCCAACCACGACCTAAACGATGTAGATCTAGATCTAGATTCATTCTGGCATCTTCCACTCAAAAGTCTGGGGGAATGCCGACGACCTGCCTAGCGTACAAATACATGTCATTACGTGTACGTCATTGGACAGAAGACGACGGTCTCCCCATAACTACATTATAACATGCGTCATCATTTTATAAATTACAATATAACTGTCAGACCGGTAACTAATAAAATAATTTAAGAAAAACAAATAACACAGAAATCTATAAAGATCATCATCATCATCATCATCAAGAGGTACCTTACAAAACACAGCAGAAAAAAAAAAAGAAAAGAAAAAAGAAAAAACCTTCCTGCTATTTCCATCAATGCGGTGATGGTTTGACCGGTGGAATTCTTGGGCTTTGTCAAGTCAGGCCCGCCACTACAGGGAAAATTAGCAATACCTGCAGCCTGTAGGCACAGTTTATGGGACCCAACCCATTGCATTTCATGACGAAAGTCAGAAGAGAGAGAGAGAGAGAGAGAGAGAGAGAAAGAGAGAGAGAGCGTCAAAGGCCATGATATCCTATTTCAGAGTGAAATGTTCCATACATTAGGAAGACATTTTACGGTCCATTGTCAGTAGCACCCAAGAGGGCAACTGCATGGCTTAGCATCCCGGCTGATGAACTTGGAGCGATGTCGTAGGAATGTTTTGTCCACGGAAATTTTCCTTGAGGCTGAAAAACTTTGAATGCATTGGAGGTTATAACGACAACTGTAAAGATAGCGAATTCCCCTTAGAGATTTGATTACCACTGGCTGGAGTCTTGGTTTATTCGGAATATAGGGCATATCCTTAAGTGGATACCTTGACAGATTTCACCATTTTGAGACATTTGAAACCAAATAAAGGCTTAAAAAAAAAAAAAAAATCAATGAAAGTCAGAAGCACCTGCTTCTATTAGATGGCGTATAGTTGTTGATTAGTAACCTTTGTTATAGAGCTCATAGGGTTTAGTCAATTAAACAGTTGCTATCAAAAGAGAGAGAGAGAGAGAGAGAGAGAGAGAGAGAGAGAGAGAGAGAGAGAGAGAGAGAAAAAAAACACATACATACATACATATAGATAGATAGATATATATATATATATATATATATATATATATATATATATATAT
>JBCAUA010593591.1:0-16217 GCA_038406235.1 Peronia verruculata
TATATATACAAAAGATCAATGACATTAAAGATATAACCACCACTACAGGAGGTTGAAAAGCTTATAAAAACCATAATCATGACATTAAAGATTAACCACACTAAAGTAGGTTTTGTTTCCTAAATGCAGAGATTAAAAGCGCTGATGTTAGAATATACAAATGAATTCATTCAATGGAAGCAAAGGCAGTCATTCTCATTACGACAAAATGCTTGATGTACGCCAGTCCTGTTTAGAGAGCAGAGTATCGATTCCGTGATAATCAATGTGACAATATTGACCGTAAAGTTAGAGCCATTTGCTGTGAACTTATAATGAATTTTCCATATATTTTACTGCAAGATTTTAAAAAATAAAAAATAAATAAATAAAAATAAAAAATACGGCAACACACTTGACATTTTTTGGTGGCAATTTTTGTTACAATTTAACATCATTATCTAAAATGAATAGTTTTTTTGTTTTGTTTTTGGTAATATCTACGATTTAAGTTTGACATTGTTTGGTTCCAAAGTTTTGCCACATTTTTACATGATTTTTTTTTTTTCACAGTGTGTATCCTGTAATAACAAGTCTGTGACTGATGTTAGCCAATGTATTTGAATAATAAGACAAGGTATTTTAAGTGCGATAGTGGGCTACAGAATATTTAGTTAACCAACCACGCTGTAACCGACAATGCTTTATCTGCTTCTACCCTAGTTCAGTTTGCGGTGTGTGGTGTGAATTATTAAAGCATCCATGACAGCAATCGATTTTCCTCAACATACCGGTACTTCTAGTGCAAGAGTGCAGACGGTGCAGCCATATCCATTCCGTCTTGGGCGCGGATTCGCCGAATGAAAGACCGTCATCTCCAGTCCTGTCACCTTCCTTTGTAAGACAAAAGGGGTGTTGAACATGCAATGTAGAGGGAAAAAAGTCACGTTTGCTTCCTTTGCTTGAAACATAACGCAATAAAAAAAAAAAAAAAATCGAAAATGAAACTGTTATAAGGAAAATGTCTTTTTCTTAGTAGGCATCACCATCATCATCATCATTTTTATAAAATATAATAAAACTGTCTGACTGGCAACTAACAAAACAATTCAAGAAAAGCAAATAACATACACAAACAACTCCATCTTGTTGAAAATACTCTGCCAAATTTTCGAGCCCGCTTGGCTCTTCGATGGGGCAATATTGTCATCATCATCATAGAAAAGATTTGAAGTAGTACCTCAGATCATGACTTTTCTTTTCCAGATTTACTTATATCCTCACTGATGTCGCACGAGGTTATTTTAAATTTGGAATAACATGCATTCTTTGTTCACAGTTCATAAGCATGCCATATACTAAGTATTAAGTGTCACTGAAAAATGAGCAGATAGGAGTGAGCAACAATTGAATGAAAAACTATCTTGGCTCATAAATAACATTTTTACATCGGATGTGAAGCAATAACAGTATTCTTAATATCATAATAATATACAGAGGCAATGAGAGGGGTTGGGAAATTTCTAAGCAAAGTGTATTTATCACATAGTGAGGACAGGCGTACTAAAATAATGTAAAATTCAACTGTCATCCTTCACACTGACTGAATTGTAATTTGGCACGACCTCGTCCTTCAGTTATTGCTATAACATGAAAATAATAATAGTATCAGGATAAAATTACTCGTATACATGTATTATGCATAAAGAGTATCATTTGGAATGATAGCATCATACTATATGTTCTACAGTAGTTAGTGATAATATAATCCTTTATGATTCAAGTGATACTGTTTTAGCTGGCGTAAGTTTAAAAATGGGATGCTATCTCCTTTATTTTATTTGCATTATTTTTTTATTTTCCTTGAGAATGAAAAGAGAAAGAACAAAGCGAGATAGAATAAAAGCTAAAGGTAGTTGACGGGATAGCGAGATTTGGATAGAAAGGGTGGTGAGGTTTGGATGGGAAAGATAGTTGAACGTTGGGAGTAAAGTATAGTGAAGTTTGGATGCAAAAGGGCAGTGAGGTTTGAATGGGAAGGGTAGTGAGGATTGATGGAAAAGGTAGTGAGGTTTGGATAGGAAAGATAGTGATGTTTGGATGTGAAAGACAGTTAGGTTTGAATGGGAAGGTTTGTGTGTTTGGATAAGAAAAGATAGTGAAGTTTGGATGGAAAGGATAGAGAGATTTGAATAGGAAGGATAGTGAGCTTGGATGCAAAGTACAGTGAAGTTTGGATACAAAAGGGCAGTGAGATTTGGATGGGAAGGATAGTGAGGTTTGGATGCAAAGGAGAGGGAGGAGTGGATAAGGCACAAGAGGTACATTTGGGCTCAAAACGTGAAAGACTAAGCAGAGGCAGGTATTGAAGAGGGTTGGGGGGCAGACGGGCCAGAAATTACTGTACGTGTTTTCTAAGTTGTTATTTCTTTTGTTATAGTTATCACCAGGCATGATTGTTTACTTGTGTTGGGAATTAACGGCATATCAGCACAATCACGGCTATATAGTGATAAATACGATAATATAAGTTTATACGTCGAAGAAAAAGAGTGGGAAGTGAGTGGGGCAGAAGACAGGAGCAAGGAGAGAAAGAAGAGATGTCATCCCTGGAACATCGAGGATAGAAATCCACGGGAGATATCCCACCGAGATGGCTGCCTTTTGCCGCCTACAAGTGGGAGCAAAGAGGTGATCTATATACCTCGGGCCTCCTTGTGGGATCTCCTGGTTTGAAAAAACGGACACTTCTCTCCCCCCCCCCCCCCCACCAATATCTAAACTTTTAAGGTAAAACACAACATAATCAGCTGAGCGAGACCACAAGATGTTGGAAGAGATATCCAGCCAGAGGATGAGATGTCGAAGGAGAGTTGCAAGACAACATTGTATAAGAAGAGCCGGATTCGTATAGTCACAAGCCTTTTTGTTCTTTGTTATGTATGTTTCTTTTGCATCATATGGAACAGTGAGACAGCTAGCAATGTTGGTGAACAATGAGCTGAATCATCTGATATACACAAGAAATAGATCAAGCCACTAGTGAATGAAATAAGAAGATGCAAGCGAAGAGCAGGCTTGCCCTGAAAAATGACAGGAGATGCAGAGAAAGAACGGCTCTGACACCCTCCTGGTTAGAAACTCTGAACAATAATAAATGATATATTGAAAGATTCATGAGAGGCGTATAGCATAATGAAACGATTGTGATTTATCAAAAAGCATGAAAATAATGATCCTACTCACCTATATTTTCCTGTTATCAGTTTTCACTGGAGAACTTAAACATGTTTCACCCCTTCTCTCACCATCTCACCACAGCCTCTGCCATAGAAAAGTTACTGCAGTTTGGGGAGCGAGTGAAAGGCACTGGGTCTTGGGAGGGGGACAAATGACTCAGATACATAATCCAACACAGCACTGACGTGGCTATATTACAAATTAACAAAGTCAATGAAAAGTCATCGCTGTACATAACATAACATATTGTTTCTTAGACACTGATCTTATAAGTGTCTGATGCATTTGAAAGATTTTATAGAGGAGTATATCGGTTACTTATCAATCCATTTAACTTTCTCAAAACTCTGGAAATATTTGTTCTATTTTCAGTTCTATGTCAAGGTCAATGGATTGTATTCGGCTGCTATATGCATTATATTATCCATGTTTCTATTGAAATTTTACTCTGGCAGTGCATAGAAACAAAGTGTCAGCTGATCTCTGAAAATCATAATGAATATTATCCTGATGGTCAATTATTATATCACATTTTTTCATCAACTAATAAAAACTAGGTTACAAATCAAAATAAGAGCAATCATTATTTTCATGGCAATACATAAAATCTAATGAGGTATTTCGAGAAAAGTCACATGACCGAGGATTTTCGCTCAGATGCTGATTTGTTTACTTGCTTTGCGCATGGCAGACAAATGTTGACGAATGATGAGCTTTCAGACCTGTCACATCATATAAACAAAGCCACATGTGAGCGATATTGCCTTGGTCATGTGACCGATATCGAAATACCTCATTGGTAATATAAACAAAAATAAAAAAAAGTGACCAAACAAAAATGAACATACAAGAAAAGGATAGAGATTTCAACTGAACTTGAAATAGATTTTTTGTACACTTTCGAGAGATATTTACATGTAATTCTTTAACACATGTGAAAATACACAACTATTGTCTCCATCAAAGACAGAGAAAACTCGGGAGCAGTGGTGTAAATATAAATATTTTAAGTAGACATTAGGAGCTGTACTGGTCAAATGAACACTAGATCACAACAAATGGACGATATGATTGAGATTAAGGCAATGGTTTGATTGAACACAATAATTAACTGCAAAACAAATGTGCCAGTCTTGTTTCCATCTAAATAAGCAAGCAGTCAGATATAGCATGTCTCCAAAACCAGAGCTATGCTCTTTTTAAAGAATGCATTACATTATACATCATAATTAAATCATATTACATTGCATTAAATGGACAAGGAAAAATGTGAAAAGCATAGAGTTGTGGTCCACTTTCTCTTACGGCTTTGAAACACTTTATCCAATGGTAAACAACAGCCCAAAATAAGCAAAAATCTCCATAAATTGATTCAAAGTTTATTATTTCCTGATTTAGGAATTGTAAGCTATTTGGTAGAATTTGATTCTTGCCTTAATTCTTCCATTTTTTATTTTAAAGGGAATCATGTGATTACTTTCTGTAGTTGTTGTTGTTCAATCCATCATTACATCACAAGAGAGCCACTTTTGAAGCTCTACTTCTATTGTATATAAACTGACAGATTACAGGCAGTATTCTGTAATGAGCAGCAACTTATTAGATCTCTGCCCGTGGTGGCAAATACGTGTAGAAATTTTTGTTTTTGTTTTTTTTTTTAAATGGAATTATTATTATTATTATTATTTTTTACTTTTCATTGCATTTCTATGGCTAATTCTTCAGATACTTTCAGATGATATCTACAGACAATGGATCAATAGGTTTATTATCAATAGCAAAGAATAATGTACTAAAATAATACTTTGCAAAATGTATAATGTAGTTACATGTATATCACAGGAATAACAAATAAACTTCAATGCGTATATTTTAAATTACTCCAGTTTTGATTTTATATTTGGAAGGGGAGTAAAAACGACTTTATTCACAGCTATTCTGATCTTGAAACTACTTGACTATAGGGCTGCATTTGAGAGTGAGCAAATGAAATCAGTAAGATAACCATACCCAGGGAAATTCTCAAGAAATTCTACACACAAAGAGAGGTGAGTAAATCTTGTTGTCTTCACCTGTCTAAAATGAATGAAGAAGGTACAGCAAATATTTTATATTCTATGTTTCAGATTTAATATTTGTCATTATAAGGCAACAGATGATTTATTTCTTGTGCAGTGGCACTTTAACACATATGCTTGAGGACAGTGTGATTTTTGGGGAGCTTTTGTTCTGTAAAAATAAATCTAAACCAAGGTGGACAACTCTGTCTGAATAAATCCTGTGAATTTTCGGCGTGGCCTCTCTTGGTGAAGTTCCACTCAGGGTGTGGAAAGACGATCGTTGTTGCCAAACAGAAAATACTCCACCGCATCACACGTTGTTGCAAGGAATGTACATTTCAACCTAGATAAAACAAAGAACAAGAACACAATCAACGATTTAAACGCACACGTAACATTCATATTTGCACTCTATTGTCTTGTGGCATCGATGGAAAAAAAAAAAAAAAACGCCTCGTCACAGAGTTCACACTAATAACATCTCTATAAGTAAAGTACTTTTAGTATCAGGATGTGCATAATGTGAACAGTACTTTCAGTTTTGTTTAATGCCGTTGGAGGACTCGATGTTCGCCTCTGTATTATGTACAATGAAACCACAGATTTTGCTCCTGCACACCTCATTCATATGAACATCTGAACAATGCATAAGTGTTGAAAGTACCTCATTCCGAAGAACTATTAATAATTTTTTATGGTTAATATTAATTGAAAATTGTGAGCTTGTTATGGACAACTGCTATCCCTATGAACAGGAAAGTGCAGTTTTTATAAGCGTAATTATTCTTTATCGTTGCCGTATACAGTTTTAAAGAAGCACCGTGGCACGGCTGTGTATGTTGGAAAAATAGAATAATTTCTGGTGACAGTTCTTCTGTCCCATCCAGAACATCATAGTTTCAATGTAAACAACTGTACAATTATAAATGTTCTCACAGTGTCACGTTTTACACCCATAAACAGATACGTTTTAATCTGACTTCGTTTAGAGCCGAGCATCTAAAGACAAAATGAACAAATTATTCTATATTAACTTAGTAGACCAATCAAACTTTTCCAGAGAAAAGCATGATTTAGTATAAGGCACAAAAAAGTTGATTAGTTAAGCCGATTAATCAATGATTTACAGGAGAGAAAATGAGGAAGGTTAAGTGGTCGATTATTCGGGCTGCTGAAAAAAAAAAAAAAAGAGCCCTGATAGCACATTAACACTACAGAAGCACCAACGCCCGCATCTTTCTTTGACCGAAATGACAGATGATAAATGTGACGTCACTGCAAATCAGTGTTGTCTGAACTCTTCTAGTGCTATATTATGTTATACCAATAGTAGAAAAAAAAGCTCTTAGAAAAAACCCGACAGAATTTTCCGCCGGAAATAAGTTAGTGTTTTCGTCCATATTTATATCATTAACACTACTCATTGCTATTATTATTTGGAAGGCATCTAGGTTCAATGGCTTTAAATTTATTAACTACTGTCATTCACAGCAAAGAGTTTTAGTCATAAATTTCAAGCCAAACTCACGGCCGGGGCAAGGCCAAGGTTATGGGTCGATGGAATTTCTCGGGTTATTGGTGAGTTCTATCGCTCTGGCATCGTGAACCGTGTTCACTTTATGTTTCAGCGTCCTTAACAACCATCGTTGCATTCACTTCAGGGGAGACGTTCTATGATCATATTAATCGACAAGTATTTAAATCTGTGATATTGGTATTTTGGTACTTGGTTTATTTTTAAATTCGCAGTCATTATGATGACGGCTACATTGCTCCAAACAAGATATTAATGATGATCATGAATTACAAAAAAATATAGCAAAGTTGTTGATAACGGCAGTGAAAATTCAAATATCTGAAAGAGTGTTTGGAGCTATCAAAAACATTTAAACAGTAAACATGTGAAAGTACAATTCTGTAAAGAACTGCATCAAAAGGTAGTAATTGGAAACTGGTAATAAGTAAATAACCATCTTGATCAGATTCACTGAAATGCTTTTGGCTGTAAGAGAAACACTGAAAAGGTTTAAATAGAAACATCTGAAAATTTTAGACCACTGTGTTATGAATTTTTTTTCTATCATGTTTTTCTGTTTCAGGGGAAAAAAAGAGCAAATATGAGTTCTCATTTCTTAAACGTATTTTGTTACACTTCGTGTTGACTGCAAAGGAATGTAATTAGGGTGACTGATAAAAAAAAGGCTTTCTGAGGGTATAGATATGTCATGCTCCCTGCATCACCTACCAGTTCAGAAACAGTAAGAATATTATGCAAATCAGCGGCTCAGCTGGGCCCGTGGTACAGCATTGTCACCAGCAATACTGGGTCAAGAGTGAGAAAAACAACAGATGTTTTTTTTTTTCACTGCCTGCTATTTTGTTAGAACTATTTTATGTACTCCTTCAAAAACAGATACATACTCGTAATCCCTGGGATGCTATCGCGCAATAATACATTGTCGAACTGCCGCTGACGTGCCGAAGAAAGTGGGCTGGGAGAATAGCATAAAATCTTTATTGAAAACACATTATTTTCTACTTCTGCTTAAAAAAAAAAAAATGTCGGTCGAAATGATGTTTATTTCATTTGAAAAAAGTTATTGCCTGTAATAAGAGATCAGTGTTGTAGTTCAATTAATCCTCAATACTATATGCTATAGATATTTAATTAATACAATTTGCAAGGGCACATGTTCCAGTATAGTTTTATTGATGTCATTGACGAGCAACAACAAAGGGGGTGGGGGGAGAGACTTTATAGAATCACGATCTAAATGCTTCCTTTTTTTTTTTTTTTGAAGGATTGAGTTGCTACAGCTCTCTTTTTTCCTCGGAACTTTAATGTGCTCTTGAAGTAAAGTGTGCGCGCCAGTCGCAAGACGATCAATGTGTTGTCAATTGTTTGTTTTCACAACGAATGATTCTCCCAAACCATATATCGTTAATGCCTTGATAGATTTCTACCTGGGGCTGGATATTACTGTCATAAATAGTTTTGCTGCGACTATTGTTGTCATTGTTTTTCAACAGACATGCTCATATTTTGTTTTTTTGTTTTTTTTTCAATTAGAATGCTGGCTGATGCTGAGTATGAGGACACAGCAACCTAAAGACGATACTGTCTTTTCAGGGAAACTTTCCGAACAATAATATTGATATAGTTAGAACTCACAATAAGTACGTAAACAACAGGCTCTATTGTGTATTCTACAACACTCAATAGGGGTCACTGACCGCTTAATTAAAACGAAAATTTCAAAGATTCCCCCCCCTCCCCCGCAAGTCCCACTGAAATACAAATATGAATTACACTCATCATTATTTTTCGGTTCACAACTCCACGATCATAAAATCACATCTATTCCTATAGTGTTATGTATTTCCTACATATCCTTAATTAAGCTATGGAAGTGGAACCAGAGGCCAGAGGAACGTGCTTGAAATTAATACTGGTCATTGTGACACTCACTGAATGGCTGCAGTACAAAGACGTTTACCAACTTGCAACAACAAGCGTAACATCAAAGACCATGACAAAGCTGCTAAAGGAAAACACAGAAAAAAAAATGATAAATAAACAAACAAACAAACAAACAATAAATAAATAAATAATAAGAGTTGGGCATAACATACATGTAAATATTATATGAATAAGCTTACATATCAAGCGAGTAAGACTAGCCATGTACAGAAAGATGCAGATGGTGTTAGTTAGGGATTTGAGAGGCTTCTCCAGGTGCCTTCCAGTGCTACCTCGTCGTCTTTGAAGCTGGCGTTGGTGTAGGTCCTATATCGTATGCTGGAGTTGAAATAGGCCTTAAGACTCCTGTGTGTCATGTTATATCTGGAGATAAAAATAATTTATTAATATCAACATGTAACCATTTTTTAAAGGTTATTTCTTGCACTACTTTCTGTGCTGAAAAAGTAGGCATTTGTTAAATATAGGTATCTCCTTTCCTCTTGTCGCTATAAGCATCTTTCCCCCAAGTAGTAATAGAATAGTTCCCCTACATTTACACTACGTGTTTCGAGATACTGTTCCAGTCAGGATTTCAAACAGAATCGTTTTTCACTATAATTTGTTTCTGAGTAAGAATTTTACGTGTCAGATAACTAGTTTGTTTTGGCACAATTATGCCGACTCAGCACTGAGTAATCATTGGAATAAAATACTACTCATCAATGACGAATGCACAATGAATGGGCTTGCAAAGATAATGGCTTGTTCACGAATTCTAACGCTAGAGCTATTACTTCTAAATTCCCTTATTCATTCTTCTGAAATAATTTGATTCATTTCCCCGTCTGCAAAACATCTGAGTTTTACCTTTTCTTGATGTTTCGTCTCAATCATATTTCTCAGTTTTCTCTATACTGCTAGACTTATTATAATTCTATATTTAGCCTGATTGCTCCTACCCCCCCCCCCCCAATTCCATTATTATTATTATTTTTTTTTTAGGTTATCATTTTCCACCAGTCATCCCCATTTCTCGCCTCCCGCAACATTTTCCTTTGCAATTCCTCCCCCTGTTTCAACCGTTTATTTGTGTCATTCCCCCGTCCTTCTGACATGACAGGGACTGACCTCTTGTACAGAATCACTCCTCCCACGACGAGACCAATGATGCCCAGGGGCACAAGGATGCCGATTGCCACCTTGCCACCAGTGCTCAGACCCCCTGTAGATGGCGACGCTGTTCCCGTTGAGGCAGTGGTATTGCTTGGTATGGGGGTGGATGGAAGTGTTACAGATGTTGTCATGGTTGGTGCAATAATGGATGCTACAGGTACCACCAACGTTGATGTGCTAGAAACGACTGATTGTGAGCTGTCACGAGTTGTGACAACACTATGTGTTTCTGTTGCCATGACTGAGGTGTCTGTACTCAGTGCTGTAGTAGCAGTCATTGCTACAACTGTTGTCGGAAATATTACATCTGAACTGCTCATTGACGATTGTAAGGATACTGACAGATCATGTATGACAGAGGACATCACAGAGTCGGACACTGTCATGGATTCTGTGGCTTCAATTGAATTTGTCACTGTGTCTATGATTTCCGAAATTTCACTAACTGAACTTTCAGACAGTGTGATCAAGGACTGAAATTCAGCTGATGTCACGGAATCAACAAATTCTATAGACATAGCTGGAGACTCAGATAATACATCAGAGAGTGAGGACACATCAGGTATTGTCGTGAAACTTGAGAATTGTTCTGCACTTGATGAAACATCCGAGGAAACATCGTTGGTGGATATTTCGGATGATTCTATATTCCCCGAAAATTCCGAAAAATCATTCGAGGAAAATGATTCAGGAACAGATAAAATAGTCATTGATGATTCTGCCATTGGAAAAGTTGTGATAGTAGATAATTCGGAAAGATATGTGGACTCTGTAGACGGCTCAATTGTCATCGAAGATTGACTAAACCCAGTTGTAGAAGAAGGTTCAGGAAAATCTGTGATACTGGGTGATGAATCTGATATCATAGGAGATTCAGATGCAGTCATAGGAAGGTCAGGGGTAAATTCAGGGGTAAAATCCGAGATTTCGGTTGAAGTTGGAATTTCACTGGTACCTTCTGAATCTAGTTCTGGCGATGCGAGAAACGTGGTTTGTATCATGCTATCCATGGACATATCTGTAAGAGCGTCAGTTTCGTTGGGCTCTACAATGCCTGTTATCTCACTCGTGCTCTCGAATATTGAAGAAGAAGACATTTGATCTGTTTCAGTAATTGACTCAGAATATATATCAGATGAAGAGAAGTCAGTCACAGAAGCGGTTGTCTCGATGATATCGCCCGAAGTAGGCAGTGGCTGTGATGATATAATGGAAGTTGTAAAAGACGGTTTCACTGTCTCAGAAAGTGCAGTACTCTCCATTTTATCTGCAACCGGTGAGGATGAAACTTGGGGTACCGATGACTGTGTTTCACCAGCAGAAATATCTATAGTCAGGGTACTACTCTCGCCGTCTAATGGGGAGTGTGTAACAGTTTCGCCTATTACAGTCTCAGTGGTCTCAGGGGATGTGTCCAATAAAAATGATGGCGAAATCCCCACGAGATCTGAAAGCGTTTCAGATATGCCATTAGTTGTTGTATCTGTGTACAATTCCTCATTCGCTGCATTTTGGCTGTGAATTGCAGTTGAAATACCTTCACAGGTTGATGAAGGTGACATCGTCGAATATGCAAGGTCCAGATTTAGATTTTGTGTGCTCGAGGGCAAGACAGATGCTTCCGATGCTATAGTTGTGCTTATCTTTGAGTCTAGTAGAGAAGTTAATGCCGAGGTGCTTGAGTTATCTAGTGAAATGCAAAGTGTTTCAGATAAGAGAACAAATTCTGAGCTTTAAAAGTAAAAGAAGCATAGAGTGGGTAAAAGCAAATAACAGACTAACAGACAAAACAGACTACAGGAGAATGCATACACAGACACAAAAACATACAAATTGACGAACAAATAGGCAGGTAGACAGGCAGGCTAAAATAGACTCGCCGGAAGGCATGCAGGAAGTCAAAAAGACAGATAGCCAGATAGCCAGCTGGTACATGTAGATAGATAGACGGATGATGGACGGATGGATGGTTAGATGGATGGGTGGATGGATGGATGGATGGATGGATGGATGGATGGATGGATGGATTCAAATATGTGTTCATTTATGTGGATGATTTATTTCCATCATCATCATCATCTCAATCATCATTTTTTTTTTTTAAGAACTGTGTATTGAATTTTTCTTTAAAAAAAGGACTTCCAACAGGCAACTGATTCAATAAATTAATCTATACAAATGACAGATACAACATATACGCAGAAATGGAAGTGATCAAATTCTAGAAAATATCGGCTTTACCAAATTCTCAGACCTTTTTTGTTCTTTGAAAGTGAAAACATTCCATCATGATCATGGTCATCATTTAAGCAAATGTCTTGAAATTCTGAACTACAAGACACACAGTGTCAATCGTTAAAGAACTTTATACACAAAGACAAACAGAAATAGAGAATCAGCATGTATGGAATGAATGGGGAGCAATTGTCGAATCACGCCCATGGCTATTCACTTGGAAACAAAGGAAAAAATGTAAAATGCAAACTGGATATTATGGTACTGTACATGAAAAAATATATGTATATAATATCCTTCTACATGTGACGTCCACAGACCACGAGAAGGTTTCAGTTTTCAGAATTAAAAGTAAAATAACGCATTTTTATTTATTTATTTCATTTTTACTTTTATTCATTTATGCATGTATTATTATTACTATATAATAATTATTGTTATTATTATTATAATTTATTATTATTAATAGACATTTGGAATGATCTGAAAGATCGTCAAATGGATCAATGAAGTTTTCACAGTTTCGGTCCCCTTTATTCTTCAGTCATTTTATAAAAATGTCTTTAAATTGAGACGACTGCCTAACCGGTAACTAATCAAATACACTAAAAGAGGTACCCCCCCCCCCCCCCCCAAAAAAAAATGTAGAACTGGATGTTGATCAAACTGAAATACTAGCCAAATCTTTAAGCTTGATCAGCTCTTCGTCAGGGCAATAAAGATAACATAATAAAATGCAAATAAGCTATTGCTGTACACGAAGAAAATGTTAAGTAAATGATTTTCCTATTGTTTAAAAAGTTTTTAATTTTGTTTAAAGAGGAAAGGGAAAAAGCATTTTTGGAGCAATTATATTTTACACCTGATTTGCAGTGGTCAATATCCACATAGACTGTAGCTTCAGAAGTTCCTCTGATGAACTCCATTGTAGATCAGTAATCCCCTTGTATGACCTATACACACATCATTTATTCCTCAGTCATCATTAACAAGACAAGTCCTTAGGCCTACCTGTTGATGTCTCTAGGGTCTGGCACACACATGTGAGAGACAGGTTGAGTATCACGCACAAAAGTATCTTTGTCAGTACTGAATAATCCATTGTGCAGAAGGTGTCTGTAAACAGAGGGGACAAAGTTTACATTAACCTGACCTTGTAGAGCATGGGAATTGTTTTCAGCATAATGGAAACATTTACATATGTAGGCATTGACCTGCCTAACAGTGCGTTTCGGGCTCCGCTAAATGGAAATCAAACTTATTCTATCAACATGAGCAAAAAAATCAACACTGCATGTTTTATAATACAACTTGTTGTTTTCGTCTTTCTACTGTAATTTCTGTCTTGACCAAATGGTATTAAAAAGGACTGGAACAATAAAATGACAACAGGAGGAGATAACACATGGTTCAAAGACGTCGCCAGTGTCTTAAAACGATGGGAATGGGATAGTTATTTATCTATCCATCCATCCACTCATCCATTCGTGGTTCCATCCATTTATCCATCCATTTGTCATATCTATCTATCTGCCTTGCTACCTCTGTCTGTCTGTTTCTGTCTCCCTTCCTACCTATATATCTATGCCTAAGGTGACAACAGATAGGCCTAAAAAAGTGCCTGTTGTGTCATAAAGCAATAGGAGTTATCTAGATCAGCAGAACCCTGTTTCTTAGGTAGTTTTACTAAACAACAGAAGCACCTACATGAATTTGTCTTTCTATCACTACAAGTTGAATTCATGCAGAAAAGAACTCCCCTTTCTTAGGGATTCACTAGATATGCAAGCTCTGAACAAGCAACGGTGTTGCGTGTTGAAAAGTATAAATATGACTTCATAATCAACACTATAAGTTAACTTCACACAAAGCCTGGTTGTAAAATGTACGACATTGTTTGTGGTGTAGTAATGTAGCAAGGACCAGGAATATTACAGGGAAGTTCATATCGCTTCAGTTCTAATAAGTCTGACACTGCTTTCCGGTGTTTCGGCCCTGTTCAGCCCCCCCCCCCCCCCCCTGTTCTTTTCGGGTCGCTGCGTTGCTGCGTTATCAATGTCCTCTTTATGACGTGCATGTAATTACAGTATTATAAATCCTCTGGCCGGAGTTCAGACTTCGCACTTCCTACTGAGTGGGTGGGTTGGCAACGGAGAGTGAGGGGGAAGGGGACGGGGGGGGGGAGGGGGAGGCTAGGAGGAGGTTGAAAAAAAAGAGGGGGGGGCGGGAGGGTTTACTATTGAAGTTTCTGTCAAATTATAATAATGTGAAAAACAATGGCAATCCCAGATTGACATATAGAAATTAAAAACCAACAACCCATATTTGTGTAGCCAAGCCCTTTTTTTTGCTTGAGATTACACACAAACACACACATCATAATCTATTCTGTCATATATTATTGTGTATATATATTTTTTGTAATTATGATTGAAAAAAAAAAAAAAAGAATGGGTCATTAACTTGGAGTAAGCAAACCGTATGAAATAGGCTGGGCAGTAGATAAAGTTATTGAAGTTGTTCTGGTTTCAGAACGAAGAGCTGATGTGAAAGTATTAAACTTACGACATTGAAAAGTCAAAATAAAGACTTACAGTCCAAGAGATCATGGCAAATTTCTAACATCTGGCCATTATTACAGCTAGCTGTAATTTCTATTAACTTCTGTGTTGTGAACTTATTCATTTCTGCCCTCTTTGCGGACATTCCGTATCACTGTTGAGGGTATAAAAGAAACGACTGCATCTAACCAGGTTCAAAAACTTGAAAATTTATTATTTATCTCCTTCATATTTGTGGATTTTAAGAATTAAAATATCATTAACCGGTTAAGGTCTTTTCTGTTTGTTTGTTTGTTTGTTTGTTTGTTTTTCAGACTTTCCAGTACATGTACCAGTAATATGAGCTGGATCTAACGCAATGACACCACAACTGACTAGTCAGTGAGAGCTGTGAAGAACTAGACCCTTGAACGATTTTATCTTGTGTTGAAGATTTTTCGTCAACAACTTAACAGGGCTGACTAGGGAATTTCCATCAACAGGAGGAGATAGGACTTCTTTCGAAACATTGTAGCTCTGCTGATTCGAAACTTCAATGCGCGGTTTAGTCGAATGTGACAACCAGCCTATCTCTCTGTCACTGTGGACGTGTGAAGTCTTATGTGAACGAGATTTTTTTTTCCCGTTCTTGGTGTGACTTCATTGCATCCGCCTGTCTTGTTTATCTGAGTCCCGTGTTTTTTGGCTGAGTTTGTTTGCTCTTTACCATCTGCCTTTTCATTCTTCTTCTCAATTCTCTTGTTCTTTTTCCTTAGCAACTTTCTGTTCATCTCTGGTTTCTTCTTTTTTTCTTCTTTTCTCTCTTCCCTTGCTTCTAGGACCACAACTATAAATTAATGTCATTGTTGCTCCGCAATATAATACTTCATGATTTTATTGATTTAGCTGTTAAAAAGCTGGCGATATAAATGCAATTGTTATATGTGTATATATAAAGGTATGAGTAAGTCAAAGGCGTTCTTCACTTCTAAACTACTTTCTGGTAACCGCGGAGAATTTCAATCGTTGTTTCGACTTGAACCCATAGTCTCTTTTTATGAAAGCTATTCCATAGCTCTCGTATCAGCAAAGAAGTTATAATGAACTCTTTGGGTATCACTGAGATTCGAGAAGAGAAAGCAAAGGTGACGATACACACTCCGCCACAAAAAGAATAACTCAACTGGAACATGGATGGGCTTCCTTTATAACCACTAAGTCTTCGGGTTTCTCTCGCTGTCTCTATATGGATATACAGATAGACCGGCAAACAGATCAACAAATGGCGCGGGCGAGGGACTGATATCATAGATGGATGGGTGGATGAATGGATGATGTGAATGGATGGATGGATGGATGGATGAATGGATGGATGGATGGATGGACAGGCGGATGAATGGATGAATATGTAGGTAGGTAGGTAGGTAAAAATGTAGACATACAGACAAGCAAATAGACAGACAGACAGACAGACAGACAGACAGACAGACAGACAGACAGACAGACAGACAGACAGACAGACAGACA
>JBCAUA010593812.1:0-14985 GCA_038406235.1 Peronia verruculata
CCCCAGTGTTTTTGGGACCCCCCCCCCCCCCCTTCTGGTCTTCCCTTCACTCCTGGCTCCTTCCTCCCCAATTTTCCTATTGTTTCCCACAGACAGACTCCCACAGACAGTGCACAAAGGTTGCTTTTATAACCAATGGGAGATCGTTTCGCAGATTATCTGCCCTTTCCAAAAGAGGGATATGTTTAAAGGGAAGTCATTTTGACCAGATGTTTACTTCCCTTTGCCAGACGAAGCTGATGTGTTGAGCAAGCAGTATAAAGAGGAAAAAATCATTTTACTGCTTACCATTCGAACGACTGATCACCAAAACAATTTGATAAAATTATAACAATAAGAAGAAAAAATTCTCTTTACTTCAAAATTATTTTGGACTTTTTCATGGTGTTTATTTCAAACAAAGGGCTCAAAAGTGATTTTTTCCCCCTCTTTACACTGTTTGTTCAATCCCTCTTTTCTTTGGTAAAGGGAAGTAATAGAAAGATCTCCTACTGTCCACAGAGTCCTGCTTTCTCTCTAGGTCCATTTCCTCCTCTCGCCCTCCCCCGTATTTCTAGCTTAGCTGATACTCTCCACACCATTGTCTTTTGATTGGACATCCCTCACATCCCCTCCCCCACCCCCACCCCACCCCACCCTCAACCCCACCACAATCAACCTCCACATCCTGTTGCTATATTTACTTGCCCCTTGTTGCACCAATCTTGATCATATTATCTAATGAGGCCGTAACTCCAGCTGCTGGTCTTTCACTGAAAAAGAGCGGGAGTGAGTACTTCCTTAAGACATAGAGACGCGGATTAGGGGAGGAACAATCATGACACAGTTCAGGGGTATCACCTGTCCCGATGACCCACTTCTTCAGCCTGGCTCAAAGACTTTCAGAGACAGGGAAAAGGTCAAATTTGTATGTTATCCTTCCTCATTCACGGTCACTCACTCCCCAACACCTGCTCTCTAAAACGTTCTTTCACTCAATACCACCTGTTCTGTGAAACCCCCAGTCCTTTTTCTACCGTTTACCGTAGAAATCTTATCTTGCCAATCTCCTGAAAGACTGGTTCTTAACACTGAAATCCCTTTCCAAAGAGAAATATAATGCAGAGATATTAAATAATAGATGGTATTAATAAATCGTTTTTTGCTATACAGGTCAGGGTCTCTAAGCGCTTTACAACCTATTATTACCCCGAAAGATACAATGGAGACACACATAGCTGTTCTCAACTTCCTGGGAAATAAACGCCCTTATCAATCTAACAATAAAGAATCAGTAGCATGGTACGTAGTACTTGTCCCGTGTCGCTACAGTGTAGTAAGCTCAAAATACCATTTCATGAAGATCAAGAAGGAACGCCGAAGACACATTGGAAGACCAATATTTCTTTTTAAAGACTGATATTCCCAGGCTTGACGATAACATCGGGAGTGAAAGGGGGGAGAGAAAAGACACCACAAGTGTTGTGTGGACTTTGTCTGAGGATTTCAAAGATCTTTAGCTTTTGGGATGAACATTTTAGAGTTTGTTGTCCGTCTTCACTACAGCAGCTACTTGCTCAGAGCTAGATGCCGGTAGTGCCAACGTTGTCAACTATGGTTTTTTCTTTTTTTTTTTTTTTAAATTCGTTTGTTATTAGTTTTATATTTCAAAATTTTAAAATCCAGCACAACATAGGGATGCTAAAATATGCTGAACAAGTTGTTGAATATTGTAATTCACTTTTTAATAATGTCTATAAGGTTTCGGCTTTGCGATTTTGAAATTTCCGTGAAATGTAAATTTGTTCGTTTTTTTCTTCAAACAACATGACAAGGATACATTGATATGTTCTTTCTCTTTTGGAATTCTCTTTCTGAATCCATTAAGGTAGATTTTGCAGTTCATTACATTACATACTGAGTGATTTCGTGTGCAAGTGGAACCGACATTTACTACACTCCTAGTTTTACCTAGGCTTTATGCTCATCATCCTCCACTGAAGTTTATAAACATTACAGAAAACGGAGCAGCAAAGATAACATTTTCATCTTATTTGATCCAACCAAACCACCCGGCATAAATATTAGTCTTTTGTTGCACGATATCCTCCCTGTTTTCCTTCTTTTTTTTCTAACCCCACCCCTTTTTTTCTTTGTCTTTCATTTTTGTTTAAAATTTAGTGTGGGCGTATCTGTTAATCTCAAGAGTAGAGTTATCTCTTCTGCAAATGCCTTCTCCAGGTCGTAAAAGATGAAGGAAAATGGGATTTTTTGCTTCAATTTCCTTATTAATTTATAACTCCGTGTCCGTGTCCACCAGAGATGAAGGCGTTGGGCATTTCAGTTTAATCAGAACAGGAAAAGGCTCTCTGTGTCAAATAATAATAATAATAATAATAATAAACATAATAATAATAATATAGTTAAAATATAACAATAAATAAAGTACTTATAAAAGAACTATATAAAAAAAAAAAAATCCAGCCGAAAAATCTGGCATAAATTCATACAAAATAATATCACTTTAGCATTGCTTTAAGAAGAAATCTGGAACAGCAGCGCATGCGTAAACCAATCCTTGTGCCTTTTCATGCACGCACTTTAAGCTAATGCGAGCGGAAACGTGATATCATTGAGTCTCGTTCTCTGTTGTTTTTATTTCTCATATGAGCGCAGTCGCTGGTGTGAACAAATTAATGATTATTATTTATATCATTCTCATCGTCAGATCAGCGCTTGTGCTTGTACTTCTTAATCTCGTTCTTCTTGTTCTTTTCTTTACTTTTATTATTTTTTTTTTCTTAATATCAGCTGAGGAAAAAGCATGAAAGGAGAAATTTGAAGAGAAGAAGAACAAAGAACAATTGGAATATCGAATTCAAGAAAAACAAAATGCTGGGAAAAAGAGGGAGTGGTGTATAGTAGAAACACTTTGCATAAAATCCCTCATTTGTTCTTTTTGGAGATTTTTTTTCAATAAATAGAGTAAGTTATTTTCAAATCTTGTTAATTAAAAATCCCTAGCGAGTTTCCTTGATCGAACTGACTAGAGAAAAAAGAAAAATGTAAAATGCACTCTAGCTAGAAATGAGCTACAATAACAATTCTATCCATATATATTTTTCAGATTGTTTGAAGTACAATTTGGAGACGAGATTAACACTTTACTGCTCCATCTTGTCGAGCACAAAGTGAAAGTTGCACTGCAGATATCGCGCTAATAGTGTTCTTTGTTGCAACGGCTTCCAAAGATGTGCACATCTCTATACATCTAAATGAGACATAAGTGATAGTATAAGATATTCTCTCTTCAATTCTTATAAGATATAATAAACGTGTACATTCTCCCCCTTCATTTTCTTAGCCCTTAAGTCTTAAATCTATCTGGAGTCATCTAAACACTTCCTGATCAATTTTCTTGTGGGCTGAAACCTGTGGATCTCTGCATGCGTCTCTCAGTCCATTCCTGGACTGGACGTTGCCGGTCAATCGTTTCATCTAAATACATTTTTTTCCGACCTATGCTTTCCTCGAAATACATTTTTTCCCATAGAGAGACTATTCGATCGTGTTATATAGGTTTACTAACTCAGTTCGAGCCCCCCCCCCCTCCCTCCCTTCTTGGTCTTCTTGGAGGGGTTTGTTCAGGGGGATGTGAAACGTGGGCGGTAGGGGAGGGGACACTGTAGTGTCTGATGTTCCGTGAATTTGTTGGCTTTTAGTATAGTCCAAGTATACAATGCCCACGATGTGTGCATAGCAGGCTCATATTCATTGATCCATTGAATATGACGTCAAAACCCGGAACTTTGCCACAATGTCAGGGAACTCAAAATGGCTGACAAGGAATTAAACAAGCTCAGCGCAATGGATCTTTATCTTGAGGATTCTGTTGTGATAAGCAAAGAAAGGAAGAAGACAACTAAGGGAAAGTGGAATGCAAAAAGATTGGTGACTACGCTGAAGAGGATACTAATTGTTTGTACGCCAATGACAAAGGTGAATCTAAATTCAGCTTTAAGAGGGATAAACTTAAACAAGCTGGTACCATGAAATATTTCAATTCGTCGCATCTAAACCAGTTCCAAGAGTTGTACTGAGTGTCAACTTTGAGCTTCGGGCTCGTTTGTGAATGAAATCTTGCATATTTCGTTCATAATAATTCTGACTTTAAAATGTAAATAAGTCAACATTTACGAACATATTTAATAAATAAAATAAATACATAAATTTTACAATCTTTGTTTTCAGTCTCTATGTTAAAACATTCGGTAATGAATTATTAATCAGAATGCAATAATTCAACACTGTAAGTTATTCATAGATCCAGATTTGTCGTCATGGTTACGGAAGCAAAAATTACGATTTTTTTTTTTTTTTTAGCAAATTTTATATTGTGGGCAACTGGATATCTTTAGTACAGTGATGTTAAGAACGGTGGATTTTTTTTCTGACATGCATGGAGTCTATCAATCTTTAATGTGAGGTTAACTAAGCTTCAACTGCAAGACCCGTTTATTTATAAGAATTTGAAGAAGTAGGGGCCGGGAGGGGGAAGGGGTGAGGGGGGGGGGGGGGCAGAAATTTTGAAGGATTTAGAAATATTGCTCCAATAACTGAAATGCCAAGTTCTTTTAACATGAGTAACATACATACGTGGCATCCGAAATGTATTTACCGTTGTCCGAGAAGACTAGATGTCGGACTTCTCTAACTAACAAGACAGGGAATTGTTGAGCCAAAATAGATTCTAATCTTGCCAGTTCCTTGGTTTGATTAGAACCTGCGATACTGTCATTGATATACCAGCGTCTAACCCCTCGGTCACAACGATTCCGCCAGACACAGTGAGAACATCTGTCCTGGCTTACGCAGGATGACAACGTCACGTAAGGGGCTTGACAATGACGTCATAAGCAAATGGTGGAAATCTCCGTGGCAACTCTGTTAGTCCTATCACTACCATCTGGGCTTACTCACGATTACTGAGACCCAGTACCAAGGGACGATCCTCTGCGTAAGACAGCACTGGAGGGGATCGGCGTAACATGACATGTCTATCGGGAATCGACATAGGGTAGTCGTCGGATTCGGGGCTGTCGTTTTAATGAAGAGCCGAGGGGCAGCCGAGGAGATCAAGCCGTGACGTTGACACGTCTATCTAGGGGTCGATCTAGCCCGGGTTGTTTCCGGCCCTTGTCACGGCTAAACGCCACAGGCGATGTCATTAAATGCAAATCTAAAAACTTGCGCCCATCTTCTTATAGTTTAGCGAAACAAAGATGTCAGGATAGTTTTTATTTCAATGTATGCATTAATATTATTTTTGTTATTGTTCATTATTTTCTACTACAATTATTACTGGGCATAAAGTTATTAATGTGGTGTCGGTGGCCTAGCGGTTGGGCCGTCGGACTCGGGATCTAAGGGTCCGGGTTCGAATCCTGACTATTCCCGACATTTTGCACACACCTCCTGACTCGGCCCAAGTTTAAACGGATACCCGCAGTAATTGATATTGTTAGGTGTATACGTATCCCAGAGCCTAACAGACAGCCGCTTTGTTTGCTTCCCAGGAAGGTCAGAACGTTGTTGAGTGTCTTCTTTGAGTCTATCGGCGTAATAATAGATTGTAAAGCGCTTAGAGCCTGTACCGTTCGGGGATAAGCGCTATATAAAAGTAGTTCTGTTGTTATTATTGGTTTGCTAGGAATATCCGTGTTCATGTTTGATAAAAACCTTCTTTTATTCCGTCAACTTTTTTGCAGTCCCTTTCCAATGAAATGGGTTGGCTTTTCGATTTCCTGTATAGTATTTTTCTTTGTATACTGTCTAAAATACTGCACAATTATGTTATTGATGTCTTTTTATATCTTATCCTCACTGATTTCCTTGACCTCTGTATTGCCATTTCTGAATCAGAATGAAAATGTTATTGTTAAATTTCTGTGTTATATTTATAATAATTGGCCATTGTCCGTGTAAGTTATTGTTTATTGGTATTATGACGTGGTACAATTATCATTGATCGTGGCACTGGCGCTTGATATGTCACGATGTTGTTGTTTTTTCCTCATTGTGTTTGCTGTAGTTTGCAGGGCTTAATTCAGTAACAGAATTAGGGGGAAATGTCAGCCTTGTCCTCTCTCATTCTACGCTTTTGTATCAGATTCTGCTTACTTCAAAGTGACTGACTGATTGGGGATTAAAACAAAAGGCTAAGAAATGGATGTTCTGTTATTGTAAATGTCTGTATTCATTGGCACACTTGTCAATTTACTTCGAACGAAGCTGAATTAGTACAAAAAATAAATCAATAATGAGGAAATAACTAGATAGATAGTAAATAAATAATTAAGTAAATAAATAAATAAAGAAATGAAGAAAGAAATCGGAAAGAAAGGAAGGATAACTGAACTGAATAAATAAAAATCAGTAACTAAATATATGAACTTTATATACATAAAAAAATTAAATGAATAAATAAACAGATAAATATAGATAATAAAGAGAATAAATAAATAAATAGCAGGCACAATCACTGGCCTTCTTTCTTCAAAATTAAGTGCACATTGATGTAAATATACCTTTTCAGAGAAGCCAATGAACAATTTTATATATTTTTATGAGAATGAAAGATTTAAACAAATGTTTCAGAAAAAAAATACCAACACAAATATCTACAGAATACAGCAAGCTCGTGTATTCACACACGTTTCAACTTTTGCTCCACCTACTCTGTTCTACGTATTTCTCCCCCCCCCTCCCCCCTCCCCTTCCTTATTTATACCTACCCACATAATTACACTGTCACATACATAACGGTTGTTTGAACTGACCAATACTCCCATATACAATCTTGAAAATTGATTTAATGATTGTCTTCTTTAAAAAGACAGCATCTCCTAAGAGCGATATAACAGAGTTGGGAAAATGCAAGAGAGCCCATGGAAAAACGAGAGAGTGCATAAATTTGTGCATGAGACAATCACGGGGAACAAATGCTGCATGGCTCTCTTGTGTCATTTTCTTGCTTGGCCATCGCACCAGCCAAATTAAGAGCAAGCAACAAAGAAATATGATTTCCACATGAACTGGCTTCCTTCTTGAGACAAAGATAAGGGAGGGGGAGGTGGTGGGGGTGGGGGAGTCCTGGATCAGATGGGCAGACATCGCCTACGGCACGGAAGCGCAAGCTGCCATCTTGACATCCGGGCATCCAGGCAGCTTTAACCCAATTAAGCCCAAGCTGAGCACATTCAATGCTTTCCTCTCCATCTTCAGAGCCGTGCCATTCCGCTAAAAGCCCACTCCCATAAAAAGGGTGGACCGTATAATTCTTTGATTCCGTGAGACTGGAAAGTTACTTCGGTCGGATTTTATAGCGTGGAATCGTTTAATGAAGAAAGCCGTGTATAAGGATGAGCTGGTGGGTGGTGTAAAAGAAGCTTTACCTAATGAGAAGAAAGCGAGATTATCACAAAGACAATGACTCATATAACGCACATGATTGCAGTGTCACAGAAGGGTTGGTTTTACCGTGAGTAATTTTCATAAACAAAACGCTCACTCACATCCTCTATAATCACTATCAGGCCTCTCATTCGCATGACATTACTTAATGCTTTTATCGTGCAGTATTAGCAAAGACACCATACCTGTAATACAGGACACTAGGCAAATTTTGCGTTTACCGCTCCATGCAGCGCCCCCAAGCGTCGAGAGTGTACAGTCTGTAAACTACAAAGGCGACAATCATGAAACCAAGAAGAGCAGGGCAGTGGTGTGCAGGCATTGATTACGCAAATTCAAGAACAATGGCATGCCATTTTTTTGTTGTTGTTGTTGTTGTCCCGAAAAAGATCCAGAAAGACGAGTTAGAACAAAAATGAGTTAGAGCACAAATTGATCCAGATCTTGAATACAAAACTAGTAACACAAGTGGCGCAGATCTCATATCTTAATGATGTAAAGAAGAGTGTGTACGCTCGAGGAGGGGGCGTGACTGTGCACACATTTTTTAATGATGGGAAAAAAGAGAGTGCCTGGTCCTATCTGTATACTGTCCTTGGTGTTAAGATGCGTTGTGTTTCACAAATGTATCAGTCATTTTGATACTTCATCGAAAGGCTTTGAATCTGGCACATTAGATTGCTGGTGATAGCTTTGCTCATCTTGTTTTATCTCTAATCATCGCTTATTTCGTTAATCTTTGTATTGTCATTTCCGAATTGAACTGTTCTCGTTTCAGTTCTGTGCACTGTATATTATTAAAAAAAGGGGGGGGGGTTGTTGGGTCCTGAGAGCCATTTTGGAAACCGCTGGGAGGAGATGATTTTAGCCATTATCATCTAATTCGGCATGGTCAAATTAGAGGAAGACAATCGAAAAAAGTTCGAAATAACTCATGGTTGCCATGGCAACGGCCGCCATCTTGGATATCGTTACGCGATATTGCGAAACTTTACTTTCGATAGGCTCTGAACGTTTCCCTCCGGTGTGCTTGTAATTTTGTGTACATATTTTACCATTCCATATCTAAATTTTGTTAGAACAGATTTTTGATAAAATCTTAGTTTTTTTTCTACCTTTTTATTTTGGTATGTGAAAAGATCACAGATTTTTCGAAAGTTTGACCCAAAAATTTCAAATTTTTTCAAAAACTTGAAATAATATCATAAATCCCTTCTGACAAAATTTAGATATTATTTTGTTTAATATTCGTGCCAAATCTCATGGCAATTGCTCCATATATAAAAAAGTAGAAAGCATATTTGCGCTAAAACAAAATATATGTATATAATTATATATTTTGAGAAAACGCATATACATTTTTTTTTCGCTACAAAAACAGCGGTAAGGGGCTATTGATCGGACTTTCAACCCCAAAATAATTATGTTTGTGTCACCTACTAGACCTCTTTCCATGATTTCTGTGTCTTTATTTGCCTTCTCCTGTGCCCGTATTCCCACCCCCCCCCCCACCCTCCAACCATTTTTGCTTCTCTACTTCCATCAGCAGAGGGGCTTCCAGGAAGTCATTTTAGGATCCAGCGAGGGCTATGTATGGATGCCATGTCTTCCTTGGTCAAAACCAAGAGCGTTTTTACCCTTTCTGTGACAGATAATCCACTACTACACTCTGAAAAAAAAACAACATAGCCGTGGGAAGTCTATTTCAGATACCCAGGTGAACATTTTCACTGACATTCGGTGTGGTCAGCGCCTCAGCTGGTCACTCCGTGTGCACCCCTGGCACTGGGGCTCCCGATATTGGTGACGGAGATCATAATCAAGTCTCTTCTACGCAATTTGCCCATACCCGGCGAAATAGGGATAATCTACTGCTGAATAAAGAGCCCCAAATGAGCAAGAGCCTGGATGGCTGAGGAACAGGTCACTCTTTGCTTGACCTCCCTCTCGACACCTTAGAATGGACATATAAACTTTTTAATACCATTTTTATATTCAGCAGAGACCGCCTTTTCAAAAGAAAACAGAAAGCCGAAATCGAATATTCTGAGCAAAAACCCAATTTCAGGACTCGCCCCCCCCCTCCCCCTTAAAATAAAAATCGGCAGGAAGGTGTATAAAAGGGTAAACATAAGAACTAACAAATGAGCTCAGAAAGCAAACCAAAATACATGACTGGTCTCACTACATTCGTTTTTCAACTAACAAAAAGACCAGAATTCGAAGTTGAAATTTAAGTTAACTACGTGCTAAACTGCATGCTTAACACATTACACTTCAAGAATGTTTCTAAACTCAGAGAATCTGGGTGGCATTTTTAGTTTTTGAGAAAGTGCTCACAGTATAGTCGATAAATTATCTTGTGTGGGGAAATGAAGGAAACAAAGCTTTTTAATAACCACAATAAAACTGTCAGCTTTCAGCTATTCTTGCGATGTCGTGGAGTCTGGATGACAACTAGGGGGAGGAGGGGTCGAAAAGAAAGTTTAAATCACAGGTTACACGAGCAAAGCTGCGTCAGCAGTGAGCCTGCGCATAGTTGAGAGGAGGAGAGAGAAAGAAAGACAAGACAGATGAAAAGTAGGTGCAGAATGAGCGAACTGCCAATAAATGTCAGGGAGAGAAGGAATAAATTATAAAGTGTCTGCAGGAATTGCCGAGGAGGAAAGAACGACAGAGAGAAAAGAAGTATGAACAAAAAGACATGACACACACAAAAGAAGAGGAAAAGGCTATAGACGTCCTTCATTAAATCATCCCACTTGATCTTAGCAACAAAGGCAGAGAGCTTAGACTAGCGCCTAATTACCCATAAGGTCTGAGGTTGATGCAAGGGAAAGAACTGATCGTTCAGGGGTTATCTGCCCATAAACATGGCGGACATGGCGGAGCCTATGGACCGTTTAAAGTTTGACCCTCCAGGAGAATTCCATGCTAGAATTACCAGTTTCTTGTTCTTATCACAAGTTTTGTGCAAAGGCTATCTCCCATACAGCTGTTTCGGGTTATCTCTGTGGAGGAAATCATGACTTAGCACTCCATTGCTATCTTTTGTCCACAACAGACAGCTTACACAGTGTTATCTTACGCTGTTTGACAGTAGCATGGTTTATGTTGTGTCCCCTGAATGTAGTGATAGAAACAGATATCATCAAAGTGAGTATCATGTATGTGCGAACAGAACGCTGGGCCAGCCTTAGATATTACGCTGAGACAAATAAATGTCACTATACGTTTCTCATTTCCTGTCATAAAGTACACACAATCGTGATATTATGAAGTTTCGACACTGATTTTTTTTTATTTAACCCTTAAAGTCCAGAGTTGCAGATTTGATATACAATGAAGAATGGCTTAAAGCAACAACAGCAAAAAAAAACAAAAAACACACACAATGAAAGCTAAAAACGTATTGTTATTAAAACGCATGTTTTCTATAAGAAAACAAATATTTTAGGCAAATGAATATTCTCTCAGCTGGAACGGCCTTGTTGTTAAAGTAATGGAGAATTCAACTATCTGAAAACAGTATAACAACAGTAACAACAACGGTGTTTTAAATGCTTATTTGGGTCGTAGAGAGTTAAGCTGGAATTTGTCTCTATTGCGAGGACAGTGCAGAATTTGTCACTATAGGAAGAACAACGCAGAGTATTAGAAGGGCGCCTCTGGAACATTTACCATGACGATATAGAGCTAGTTATTAACTTTCTAACAGTCACTTGGAGGATAAAAGATAAAATATTGTCAGCTTGTGACGGTTATCCTTGTTCAATCTTTCCTTTCACACAGGTATGTTACAATAACACTTTCTACAGAAACTTCACGGCATTGTGAAAAAATATACAATTTCTGAACAAAGTTGTACAGAGAAAGAAAAAAAAAATCCAGTGATAGATAACATTATAGCAACTGATAAGTACTACATTCTAGACTAAAAATAGACATATCACACATAATGTCTTTGTTCTTTTAGGCAAGCAAGCGATAGTCCTTCATATCCTATGCGAGGCCAGGCCATAATACAGGGGCTCAAAAATTATCGGTAAACTGACAATTACATTAAATCACAACAGGATCCCCAGCGATTCTTATCCGTGAAGAGGAACATTCGGATACTCTGGCAAAACGCTTCTTCCCAGAGAAGCGTTTGGTTTTAGAAATATTAAAATCTGGATCTCGTTTTGCGAACTGTCCTTCAACAAGTAGTCAAAGAAAATGCAGGTTTTTAAAGAATAAAATGACCGAACGGTTTGTCTTTTAACACTAAAAATTGGCACTTGAAAACCGTCGCAAATGTTTAACGCTTTCTGAAGTGATGTTTGTTAATCTTAAAGAGATGTCTGTTTGTTTGGTTGGTTGATTGGTTGGTTGTGTTGGGATTTAACGGCACATTAATCGATCACGGTTATACTCTGCCAAACACGGTAAGATACGTTTACACATCTGAAAGGCTGATCAAGCATATAGAAGAAGAGAGGAAAGAAAGCGAGATAGAGGACAGGAGCAAGAAGAGCGAGAGAGAGAGAGAGAGAGAGAGAGAGAAAGAGAGAGAGAATAGATGTCTCCTCTAGAACATTGACAATGGCATTCCATAGAAGACATCGCACCAATGACGGGCTTTCACCGCCTGCAGGTGGAAGCAAATAACCTACATATATCCCCCGTGCCCCAGGGGGGAAGTTCAAGAGATGATACGTTATGCTTAAGTAAGATATTATTAGTTGATTCTTTCTCAGTATGCTGCACAATGAAATCGAAAAAAGACCCAAGGCACTAACGTCATTTCTGTTTTTTTTTTTTTTTAAGTTAGCCTGATTTTTATTTATTTATTTATTTATTTATTATTTATTTATTTATTTATTTATTTATTTTGTAAGTACGATATACGAGTATCTGATTTGATTTCATGCTCTTTTTGACATGTCTGCTATCTCTTTTGGTATTTGCTGTTGTTAGATTATTATTATTTTTTTTTTACACTAGAAGAGAACCCATGGCCTTCAATACATGTCAAACCCGACACTGTCATGTGACTTCAAGTCTATGGCAAATTTAGGCACCTGGAAGTTTTTTCTTTTCTTTTCGTTTTTTTTTTTTTTTGTGATTAAACCCAAAGGAAACGTGTTTAGTGTTTCGGACGCATCATTCTATCGGACGTACAATTCGGATCGAAGAACCTTGTGAATATGTCACTGAGTCTCTTGGGACTTTTAGGTCACCCTGTTTGTCATCTGGAAAGTGAATTTCAAAGAAGCTATAATGTGTGAATCTCTGGCAATGTCGACTCGTTAACATCTCGTGAGTGAGATAGTGAAGCGCACTGGAACAGAGAGGGAAATAAATAAATTGTGACGGTAGGAAATGGGGGTCGTGAAAGATGAGATAGGTGTCTACCTATCGATCAAAACGCCCTGAGCTCGAATTCTAGCAGGAAATGGAAACAAATTAGAACTTGTGATTCAACGGTCCCCTAGCTGTTTGGATGGAATAGTCCGACGTTTAGCCTTCTCAAATCCCTGCCAATATCTTTCGGGGAAGTCCCATGTGGACATTATGCAAGTTAACGAACAGTTTTGGCATTTAAACATCGGAAAAACAGTAGCAGATAAGCCGTTGTTCTTTCAAAATTTCCAAATTCTTCATTTTTACCAAAGGAGTTTTAACAGACTCCAAAGGGGACGCTCTTAAAGCTGAGATGGGAATAAGTTCCTAGAGCTGAGAGGCTACGTACATAGCACAGAAAATTAAACCGTGCTGAACAAGGCGTTTTGACAAAGTACATTACAACCTAGAGAGCTGCACATAGCGTGGTGGACCGGCATGGACACAGGTCATGGCTCTCTTCGGCCCTGGCCATCTCCTGGCTCAAAGCGCTGGCTGGAGAAGAAGCCGTGAGCAGGCAAGCGGAAAGTTCGATTATAAGGCAATGAGTATTTATGAGGAGATCCGGGCCGGCCTTCATTTGGACCGTTCATAAAGAAGGAATCAGGCCTCTCTCTCTATCTTTCTCTCCCATTTTTGGCTTATTTTTTTTTTCATTGCATGTGTGCCCTTTCAATCCTTAGAGAAGATTATCGATATTTTATGTGGGACCTTTTTTATTTCATTTTTTTTCTGTGTTTGTTTTGTTGTTGTTTTTTCCCATAATAAATTGGAATTTTTGGAAATTTTGCTCAGACAGCGACATCTCCGCCTACTCTTGAAGAGATGTTTAACTGCCAAGGATTTTTTTTTTTTTTGGTTGCAAAATGAACACACAGGACGTCTAAAATAATTTCGTCTTGTTTTGATAAGGATAGACTGATGTCGGATTATGCACATGAGTAAAGGGGATAACTAGCTAATAGGCTGAATAAACAGAAAAAAGAAAAAAGGTTATAATCCCTCATCCCCGTTAGTTACTCCTTTTTAGGATTCAAACCGGAGAAGCATACACTTAACCCCTTGACCACAGTGTTCCCGTCATAAGCAGGCAAGCGAAAACTCTGATTATAAAGCAATGGGTATTTATGAGGAGATCAGGGCCGGCCTTGATTGAGGCCATTCATAAAGAAGAAGAAGTCCTGTCGTATTCCCTCGGTGACCGACTGGCTTTTATTCCGTGGACAATAGACCAGACTGTGACAGGACAAGACTGGACGGCCAACGAAATGCGCCGGGCAGAACGCGGAAGAGGCAGTTAAGATGGATGAGGTGGGGGAAGGGGGGCGGGGTGATGATTTTCTTGAGAGCGCCATATTTCAAATAAGCGCGTTCAGGCGCATCTTAATCCTTAAACTCAGGTAGAAACTGCCGTTATTGTAGTTGGTAGTTGTAGCGATGACTTCTAATGCTGGACGTTGTTGCTGAGGTTGGGAACCTCTGATGGAGACATTAGCTGTCGTTCAACGGGCAAGGCATATTGAATAGCCATGGGTGGATCTCAGGGATTTTGTGGTGTTTTTTATACGAGCGGAGACGAAATTTATGAACGGGTCATTAAGTAAGATGTTTTCCCCCTATCATGTAGTGGCTATAAATTTACGGTTTATTCAGAAATCCGTGATCATCTCATAAATGGCACTGACCACTGACATTGATAATGTGTCCCGATAAAACATCTTATTTTTCTCCACAGACTTACTCAGGTATGAATTTCTGACATACCTGGAGCTCCACTGCATATTTTCCCACAAATTCCAGAACAAGGTTGTAAAGGAACAGGAGGTAGTAGTGGAGAGATTGAGACAGTTTTGAATTTGGGTAGTAACAGTCGTGTTATGTTATAATTAATATGGTCTTGTAAACTTTTGATTTATTGGTTCCGCCTCCTTCTGTTGATTGTGTGACTGGCTGATTGATTTAGTTTTGATTTTACCACTCATTTATTCCTTAATTTTTCTATTTTCTTCTTTTCGAAAATACTGTTCGTTTTTTTTTTCCTTTTTTTTTTCCTTGCTTTGCTTGGGGGGGGGGGGGGTCGTTTTTTTTTTTTTTTTTTTCCCTTGTTTTTTTTTTTTTTTTTGTTTCTTTTTCATCCCTCTTTTCTTT
>JBCAUA010593922.1:0-16215 GCA_038406235.1 Peronia verruculata
ATCTATCTATCTATCTATCTATCTATCTATCTATCTATCTATCTATCTATCTATCTATCTATCTATCTATCTTTCCATCCATTTCATTTGATACTATTTTAACATTGTTGTACTATATTCCTGTCTGTCTCTTTGCAGAGGTACAAAGGTATTATAGTCGACTGATGGTGAGCAGGTAAAGAACATGACAACTCATCCAGGAAAAAAAAAAGATCAGTAATGAACTTTTCTGGGTTCCAATTTTTTTTTCTTTTTTTTTTTTTTGAAAAAGAAACACAACAGTACATTCTTACAATAATGACATAAACCTGTTACACATGGAGATACGTTCTGCATTGATTGACCAAGTGTTGCAAATTACAATGTTATTGTACATCCATCCGCCATCAGGCATCCGTACGTCTCCAGAGACCATGGTGTAGCGCTAAGACTAGGAATGGCATCTTCTGGAGTGGCTGCGGAGCCCCACTCCAGAGTGGCAATCTCGAGAGCAGTTATTGCAAACCTAGGGGGTTGACATTGCCACAGAGGCTGACCATGCTTTTCTCCTTGCCATCTTGTCTGCGAGCTGGTCGTTTCTGGTGGTGGTTTCTGCCTTCTTCACGCCCTCACTGACAGGACTGGCGTTTGTCGGCACAGCATTCCCAAGTGTTAGAGTCAATGTCGGCTGCCTTCATGTCTCGCTGTCCTATTATTGTACAATATTACAGATTTATTTTATTTCAATATCCTTGGTTTTCTTATCCGGGTAGCAGGCTGCTGTTTAAAATATCACCAATCTGCAGAAAAGTGTTTCTATTAGAAAGTATGAGTTAGGCTCTGGACCTCATTGAACTCTTCACATCGCTTCTGTCGACTCTTCTACTAAATGCAAGGGAGATTAAAAAGCTCAGTGTAATCAGCATCCATCGTGTTTCTGTAAGTGAATCAGTAATTATTGTCAAACTGATGTAATGGAAAATTTGATATTATTTAAAGATAGACCCGAAAAAGTGAAGGGTATCATTGAGGCTACTGCGTATCTCTGACAAATGGAGTCTCCCTAAGATGACAGGCACACATGTTGCACATTTGCGAGTGAATGTCATTAATACTAACCACATAAAGATACCACTTGAAGAATTCATACATTAACGTATTGATCAGATGTCTTTATTGTCTTCTTAGGCTGTTATTGTCCCACATTTCACTTCTTCGACTGAGGTAAACTGAACATAACAGTCTTTTAAGTGCAATGAAAAGCTCACTTGTAATTTTCAGAACGCATCTTCTATATGTCATTTTTACCGTTGAACCGGCATGATTCTAGGCATCAACGCATCATACATATGTATAATCCCCAAATGGTATAGATAACCCAGCTTTCATACGTGGCGGTCATAAACGTGTACATGTTTTTCTTTTCTTTTCTTTTTTCATCAGTGTATAATTACATGCAATTATTTTGTGGTGCTATGTGTCTGTCCGTCCCGATATGCTCAACACATACTGAGTCTGTTTCCAAGAAACAAGCGTAAAAGAATAATTTTACATTTTGTTAGTAATCTAATACCAACAGCACTGTATCCGCATTATCTATCACTGTTTGTCAAAGTGTTTACCGCCCAAAAATAGAAATGGTGTGAGTTGTCTACATCATACTGTATTTTGGCTTCGTACTATTTTCATTTGTTATCATTTTTATTTTTTTTCGTGTATAAGTCTTTCTCTCATTGTCTTTTTCTTATTTTTTTTTTTTTTAAGTCTCTGAAGAACAAACATAAATATTTGCTGTGAAATAACACTAACATCTTGTTATGCCTTGATCTCCTAACTGTAACCATTGTTGGCTTATTTTATCCCCGTCATCACTTCAAATTGTCCTGGAAGTGATCAGAGTAAATGAGGAGCTCCCAACCAATGACTTTAATTTCTTTCGGCCATGCAGAAGATACAAGAAAACAGTTTAGTGACAGACAACGATCAACCCTCCACACATTTGTCCTTTCTCTCTGTCTCTCTCACACACACACATACATGCACTCACTAACACACACATACACACATGAACACCCACAGTGCGTCCCACATGAAATTAGGGACATCAAAATCGTTTCAGTGTAGATCAACAAAAGTTTATTGGACAACCTGCTATGCTGCAACTGACTGTGTAAGCGAACACCAGAACAGGCCTACACGTTTTAGAACTTCGTGTTATGAAGGAGAGACAAATGGTAAAATTCCTTTCATGACAATCATTTTCGTATATAAAAAAAAAAACCTAAAGAACTGCATTAAACCCTCCCGAAATGAAAGTGTCCATTCCGCTGGGATTTTTTTTTTTCGGGATTTCAGTTTCTTTTTTTCTGTAAATTAAAATTTAATTTTTCCCCGGTCTGCACTGCAACACTCACGAAATAAACTGTATTGTTAAAACTTCGGTTTATTCAAGACATAGTGTGGTTAGAGCTTCATAACCTGAATAGTCACAAATTACAGCCCTGAACTCTTGAGTCATCAATGAAATAATAATGCCACTTTATATTTCGAGAGCAGAGAAGTGATTGCTCAATATTTACACGAAAATCAATTTGATGACTTTAATTTTCACACATTTCTCTTCCACTCCATCTGTTTGCCTACTGGTGGTAGGGAAGATGGACAGAATGTTCTATATCGTTTCTATTCACATTAATTGTTTAATCTTAAATGATTCTAGGTTATGTCTTTACATAATATTATCCTTTGTCCACTTCATAGGCCTACTTGCTTGTTTTCAAAAATACATGCAAGATAATTAACTTTGTCGTTTTGATTTGTGGTTAAATGAGGTTATATCCCGAGACAACTACGTTTTAAAATGTTCCCTATATTATGCAGTTTCTCCTCTTCTGCTGCATTTTATTAGATTACATGTTTCACCACAGGAACTTCACCGGTCCATGGTGAAAATATCTCTCACTCTTCACAAGGAGGTTCAAAGTTGGCCAACCTCTCCTCCAAGTATGGCGGATATGGATAGCGGCTGGGGATTACATAAGTAGGAAATATGTGATATATAAATTACTTGAAAGTGTAAAAGATATACTAAGCTGGACCTAAGGGGATGTAGATGTCGGATATTTAGAAGGAATAAAAGACTAATTTTCGTCTTATGAGCTCTTCTATTAAAATTGGAAAATGTAGTATTTCTTATAAAATAGTTTAATTAACAAGAATGCTCACTATTTTTCAGCTGTCGGTAAGTACTTTTTTCAGCACATAGTAAATGCACAATAATTAGGTTGTCAACTACATACGCAGATTATAAACTTCATCTGTTTGTTTATATCTTCTTACATTTTATAGCCTAGGCACATCTGTCAGTAGTCATAGTGATTAAGAGTTACTTTCTCAGACATCTATATAGATTCTCAGCACATATAATTTGTTTTTTCTATTTACAATTAATGAAAATGACAGTATGATATTTTCTATAAGTAAATTACTGATGATGAGAGCATCTCAAAATTTCTTGTATTTCAGATTGACCAATCTTCCTTGCACATATAACGAATAACCATCGATAAGACAGTTAAATGCAAGGCGTCCCTATACCAGGCCAGGCACCCGCGGTAGGCATTGGAGGCTGACTGTTTACATCACCAGATTTAAAACACCGTTTAAAAAATTAGTAACAAGAGGCCAATTTTTTTACCTCAACACAATTTTATTCATAAAAATCATACCTTGGCAAAAAATGAGACACACATTAATTTAAACAGATCAATGACATGAAAACATTCATCGCATTTAAATCTAAGAGATATATTAGACATTTATAAAAATGGCCAAATTAAGAAAAGGACGCCAAATCTGTGAACACCATGCATGCAGAGTTCAACAAGAGTCACACGATCTGAGTTTCGCTCACCGAAGTTTCGTCATCTCAGAATGAACGTGTCCAAACTATGTTATAAAGTTGTTGCGCCTAGAACAGTTTAATTCAAGGGCCACCATTTATTGTCAGCCTTCAAATGAATCCTGTTACCTGGTCTGTTTATAGGGACGCCTAGGGTCACTCCCGTCAGACCAAAACAGAGATAAACGGTATGGCTTTAGACGAGGAAGATTATGAAACTGGACGGCCATGAAAAGGAGATGGTGGCACTGTCTTTGCATCTTTACAGTTTTAACTTTTAATTTTTAATCTTTCATATATAAATATTTTGTAATCAGGAACGATGTCACTGTTTATTTTGACCGAGCTTTAACTGAAGCCATGGAGACACAGATGAATTCCTTCAGCTCATGGGTTTTACCAGAGAATGATTATATGACTCGTTCACTACTTTTAGAAAGTTCTCAAAGGCTGCCAGATGGGCAGGCATTAACTGTAAATATTGTAACTATCCTATAAAATGTTACCGTGATGCACATATTTATTTAAGAACGATATCTGCATCTAACCAGCGCTGTCTTGGACCACTGAAATACGTCATATCGGTGAACAATAAGGGATGGGTGTGGCATTCTGAAAAACAGATGGAGACACTAATCTGGATACTGAGGATATTTATTTTGGTTTAGTAGTTATTATTTTTATTTCTAGTTATTTATTTATTATAGTTAATTAAATAGACATTCAATCGCCTTATTAATTGGAAATGATGGTGATAGTTACTTTCTATATCTGTTGAAACACTGTTGAAAATAAGATAATAATGAGTTTTATAATAATAATATGGTGAGAATGGTATAAGGCTATGGTATATCAATGGTTTATGGCTAGCGATATTAGTTTATTTTATTACTCAATTCAAAATTCTTCATATTATTTTTGCACTTTTTCTGATGTATTTAATTACTTGCCGGTGGACGGTCATCTTAATTTTAAGATATTTGTTTTTGTAAGTGATAATCATATGATGACGATGATGACTGCTATGATCTCCAGCTGTCTAGTTTTCGTTACAATGAAGTTTATCATCACATCCCTGGCTCAGGTCTTTCAACCAAATCTTTGACTTTTTTCGTTTGGCTGTCACATCCTGCCATCTCTTGTTTGCTAATCTAACTGACCACGGCAGCGTTGTCAATATCACTGTCTGTTCGAGCCTTCATTACTTCCGGTATTATATTAATAAAATAATAATGCTTTCATTTACTTTCCAGTAATCAGGAAAATGGTTACTTTTCTTGCTTCAGTCTTTCACAGCTAACATCTTCTCAGTAATTTTAAATACTCACTTAACAAACAACACCTTATACCTATGTTTCCATAATTCTATACCAGATGTTGGCTGTTTGAGGGGGGAGGGGGGGGGGGGGGGGGGGGGGGGGGGGGGGAGGGGGGGGGGGAGAGAGGGGGGGATAGGTGAGTGGTGAGAGAAGGGGATAGGTGAGTGTTGAGAGAAGGGGATAGGGGAGTGATGAGAGAAGGGGGGATAGCTGAGTGGTGAGAGAAGGGGGGGGGAATAGGCGAATGCTGAGAGAAAGGAAGGAATAGTTGAATGTTAAGAGAAGGGACGAAAAATTGGAAGGACAATGAATTTCGAGAGGAGAGGAAACTCTGGAAAGGACAAGAGCGAAACATTGTGCTTAGGAGAATAAAGTGAATTGGGCGCAGGCCCCCAGCACCCTTGAAGCACATCCCTCCGCCCTGCCCCCCTCCCTCCTGCGCCCCTCTCTCGTCAATGGAAGGTGGGTGGATGAGTGACTAGATAGTGGAGGCAACATTTGTTTTTCATTCTGTATATAATAAAGTTTTTCAAAACCATACAAAAGCAGGATTATCTCGGCTCTGAGGGCGTGCCTAGTTTTGAGGATAGAAATTAAGAAATTTTTCCGGGAATGCTGCGTCTCCGCCTACTCTTCATCCTTGCCAAGAGATCTTTAACGGGTGCATATTACTGAAAGACATGCAAAGTAGAATTAAACATTTAACATTTAAAGTCAAGCGATTCAGACATAAAAAAAAAGCATTCGGGGAAAAAAAAAAGCAGAAACAATGTACATTTTGAGAAAATTGCAATTGAATTTTCATAAACTTTTGTAAATTTTCTCATTGTGATGTCGTGCTGGAGCATAAAGCAGCATTTTTCTCATATCAGACTCAGAGAAGGTCAACGAATCTAAAAATAGCAAAAACCCGAGTATGATCCCAAAACCTCATGTTCAGGAGCCGCACTCTCATCCTCCTTTTTACTTTATCGCCGAGAAACAGCCCTAACCCTAGGGCTACGGCGCTTCTGATATAATGGGATCTTGACGGCAAAAGTTAAATAGCTCTACCTACTGGCCGTATACAACTGTGTGCCGTTACAGTCTAACACCTGATAGATTGGTTCCCCGTGGCTGTGCATGCCGGCAGACAATTTGGAAGTATGTCGCATGGGCTGGCATCGAATCACGTGGATTTGTTCAACCTGTGAACTCAAGTTGTCAAGTACGACTCCAGTTAATTATGGATAAAACGAATTATGAGTAAAATGATGTGACTATGTTGCAATCCATCCATCCATCCATCCATCCATCCATCCATCCATCCACCCATCCATCCATCCATCCATCCATCCATCCATCCATCCATCCATCCATCCATCCATCCATCCATCCATCCATCCATCATCCATCCATCCATCCATCCATCCATCCATCCATCCATCCATCCAGTTATCAATTCTTGATTATGGTGGTCCAACTTGAATTAGTGATAAAACGAAACAGTGGGAAATTCATTCAAGAAGAAGAAAAGAAGGGAAAAAAGGTTGCTAAAAGGGAGGACATTAAAGAAAAGAATGATCAGAATAAGAAATGAAAGAAGAAAATGAAGAAGGGAGAAACTAAGAAGGAGAAAGAAAAGAAGATAAAATACCACTAACAAAAGTATACAAATAAATAAATTTAAAAAAAAAAAAAAGAAATAAAAAGTAAAATAGAAAAAGAATGGATGAATGACAATAACAGGACGTAACAGAACAACATTAGCAAGAATAGATTATTTATAAGGTATTCTTTGCCTTGTTGTTTAACGTTGTTTAATGTATTTGTATGTTTTTCTTTGAAAGAAAGAAAGAAAAAAAAAAAGGTCTTGCAAAGTATTTTTGGGTATAATTTTGGTAATTTGCACATTTAAATGTCAGAAATTAAGTTTGTCAATACGTGTGGATTACCACAAGTTGAATGGTAAACAATGAAAAAATAAGAAACTTCTCGGGTGGAGCGAGACAGGTGACGGTCTTCAGAGGAAGAGGGGGTTCTTCCATTAGATGCTTCGGCCTGTAACTTCCTGACATCTTCCAGAACCCCGACCACATCGGGGTCACAGATCACACCGGCGTCAAGACTCCCGATGCCCATCACCCACCATTTATTTCCCTCAGGGATCCCTGGTGGGATTTGAGCCAGTGCCGTTTGGTTTTCACTCCAATACTCTAACCCCTATGCTATGCGTTTTTATGACATAACCTATTCTATTGAAAACTACTGTCTGGCATCATCTGGTGTAGTGGTCACATCGTTCCTTTTGCACCAGATGCAACAGGAAGAGTTCTCTGCTACTGTTGCTAACTCACGTTTCTAATATTCCGGACTCATAAGTTGAGCTTCTTCATTAGAGAATATACTGTTGAACCAGCGTAGCCCTTGCTCCCACGTCTACATGCGAACATGCTTGCCTTCATTCCGGAACTACGCAAATCTGTTGGGAGATCTTGGTACTTGGTGAACTTATACTTGTGCTGCTTCTCCATGTTTGTCTCATACGGAACAGTTAGCTCGACAAGGACGTGCGACTTCGAAATACTTGAGCTTAGCATTAAGTCCAGCCTGATACCTGACCTCTTAATTAATTCGGGATATTCTCCCCATCCTGTCAAATCGGCTGCTAGGTCCCAGTCGCCGGCTCCCTCCAGTTTGCTACGTACTGGAGTGTTGCAGTGAATCTTTGCGGGAATACTTGTTGACCCTTGCACGAATGTATTTTTCAGGGATTCATCTAATTTTTCCGGCTTTGTCAGTGCCGATACAATTGTTCTTCCCAGCATTTCAAGCGCACGGTTGTGCCACCAGGTATATCTTCACTGGCCAAGCCAACGTTGCAGCTAGAGAGAACAGGTTGTAACGTCTGTTCCCCCCCCCCCCCCAACAGAGTGGGCATTTGTCGTTAGTCTCCTTCTTCCACCTGGTGAGGTTTGATTTTGTGGGAAGCACATCACATGCGGCTCGAATACTGAAAGCCAGTTTCATGGGTGCCATGTGCCAAATGTCCTTCCATCTTATGACTCTTTGGAGAACATGTTCCAGTTTGTTCACTGCCCTGTAGCCCCTACTGCACAGCTTTCTGGACTTTTTTTTTTTTTTTTTCGTTTTCCTCCTTCCTGATCTCCTGGAGAACCATTTCGAGTTTTTCCTTAGGCGTTGCTGTAGACCACAGTGAGACCGTTTGTTCACCCGATTCTCATCCTTTCCTGTCAGACTGAGTGAATCCACTGATCTCCTTTGTCTGTATCGACTGTTCTGCTACACCGACAGTTTCTTTCATTTTCCACTTTCAGCCCGTTTTCAGTTCAGGTTCTCTATTACCCACAGCATCATCCTGTGAGCCCTTGAATATCAGATGAAGGCGGGGTTTTCCTATCTTGTGTTCTTCACTCAGGGATTTGAGTGGTAGCATTAACTTCATTTGCTTACAAGTTAGTGCGACGTCGGTTAAGCATGATGGGAGTCCTAGCCACTTTCTTATATAGCGATTTGTCTTTGCCTTTAATCCGTCTACTGTTGAGACGGGGATTTCGTAGACCAAGAATGCGCATAAAAGTTTTGGGATCAACATGAACTGGAGGATCCACACCTTGAAACGTCCTAGGAGTCCACTCTTGTCGATAGTCTCCAGGCCAAATGTCAGCTGAGTCTGCACTTCATCCCTCCGCTCTGTGTCCCTTAGAGAAGCGTCGTGCCACCGACCGAAACTTCACAGGCAACTCTGAGACCGTTATTATTACATCATCACCTGCCTGGAATCGCACTGTGCCATCTGTTTTCCCGTTTCTGAGAGAGAGACTTCTGGACATGGTAAGCAGACCTACCGGCATGTGGATACGCCTTGGTGGTGTATGACCGCCCCCCCCCCCCTAAGCTATGGGTTAAACAGCTCCACTGCCTTGTTGATATTTCGGGAGAGAAGAAGGATAAGGGAGTAAACCCCGACAGTAAATCCGGATTGGAGCCCTTAAGGCGGTTGAATGACATGTATGTCACATTCCGGCAACTCCTGCACCGTGGTTAGCTCCCATTCATCTTGTCCTTGTCTTGGCACTGGACCCGGCGCAACAGGACGAGAGAGTGAGGGTGATCCTGCGCAAGTCTCCTTCACTTTAATCAAAGTCCAGCGCAAGTCATGACATCACCATTATGTCACTCTCCAAGTCCTGTGGCCACGGGGGAGCGGTGAAGCAGCAGGTGCGGAGACACGGGGTGCTGTAGTTACAAACCCACACACAGGCGGCTCAGATTAGGTGGTCACTCTTCACTGGACCGAGGCAGCAGTGAAGTTCGGCAACCTTCTTAGTGACCGAGCAGCCCTTTTCAGGATCGCTCTGCTCTCCTCCCTAGCAAGAGGACGGGGCAAGAAAAGGTGCCCTAAACATATCTGTCTCATTTCACCCTGGCCAGCATACCGTGGTTGGCGGGGATCCCCCTTTGCGGTCGAAATACAAGAAAGAAGAAAACATGAAACATGGACATTTTACAAAAGGCACGAACGGCAGATCAACCACTTCCATCTCAGGTGTCTCCACAATCTACTCTACATACGTTGGCAGGACAGGGTCTCAGACATGGCGGTCTTGAAGCAGGCAGACATTCTAAGCGCCATCACCACCATGTGCAAGGCCCAGCTGAGATGGGCAGGCCACGTCACCTGCATGCCTGACTACCGCATCCAGAAACAACTCCTTTATGGAGAACTTTCTCGAGGGAAACGCAAGGTGGGAGGACAGAAGAAGCGCTTCAGGGTCAACCTGAAGATCTACCTCAGAGACTTCTTTATTGACACCGAGTCCTGGAAGACGCTCGCTGCCGACCGCCAGTCTTGGCGCTGCGCTGTTTCAGTCGGAGCCGGAAAAGCAGAGGAGCAGGACACAGAAACGCCAGAGCGAAAGGCCAGAGCAGCCAGAAAAACTGAGGTACAATCCCAACCCACTTCTGCCCTACGTGTGGAAGAGGTTTTCTTGCCTGGATTGGCATTGCAAGCCATCTCCGGGTCCATAGGTGCAGCTCAACATCTAACTGATGTCAATGGTCATATTCGAGAACGAACATCGAAAAGAATATTTTGCCTTCCACGTTCGGCAGAGAGATTGGGCGGAATTGGCATATCTTCTCTGAGCTCTTCTCCTTCGATATATAGACACCTTCAGTTTTAGTCCACTGACCACTGACCTTTCCCTTTGTCCAGTGTGTGACCAGCTGGCTGTGCAATATCTTAGGCACCATGGGACATTCTTGTACACTAGATACGACACAGTATGCCGTTCGGACTTGGGGCAGACTTGCTTCGGGTCTTACTGACTATCTTCTAACCTCGCACAGAGTAGATGTCTCTTCGTTGAATTCTCTGCCTGAATGGGAAGGCCATATCAGTCCACTAATTGTGTCCAGTGCCTCTTTCCCGTGTGGGTCTGAGAATGTCTTTCGGCCACGTGCTCTTCTAATTCGTCCTGACTGGCGTTAAGCTCGCCGGATAGTGGATTTTCGGAGAAATATCTTGCGCATAGGAAGGGATTTCTGAGGAACCTTTTGCCGTTCAGGTGTGCCTTTCAATTCCTTATTCTTTCCCGTTCTGCTTGCCTCTGTGCATTGTGTCTCCCCGTCAGGTAAATTCAGATTTCTTGAAGGCCCCTCTTCTGGAATTCCGACGGACTTTTCTTTCAGTTATTTACGTAGTTGTTTCTTCTACATTCTGATTTTTTTCCATCTCTTGCTGCCTGCGGTTTGGTTTCGGGGGTGGCTTTGGGCTGTTGTTCTTAATGCCATAGGTATCCTTACAGTGGAAGTAGATGGTGTCCGTAATGACTACTATTAGGCTTTCTAGTTGCACTTTCTTCAAGTTTGCGCGGATAAGCTGGGCCAGTTTGTCATCTAGCTCTTCCCAATCTTTGACCCCGTGGAGAGAAACAGTATCCCTGGTCGCTTCTCATCTGAAGGTACGTAGGGTTGCTCCTTGGATGGGTCAATGTTGAAGCTACTGGCACTGTGGTTTCTTCTGACGCCTTACTTGACCAGTCAGGGCGCTCTTGGAATTGAGTATCGGGAACAACGCATCGCTTCTTGGTTCGGTGGATCTTCATTCCCCTTTCGGTGCTGAAATACCTGCCACAAGAACATGGGTGGCTCACAGGATTAGGCAATCTCGTTGTCCTTTTCCGTGTCCGAGTCATTTCCATGTGGGCACTTATGGATCCATCATCCCCCACCCCTTTCGGTGGTTCCTGGGGACATTAACCTATGCGTACTTGTAGCGGTCTTAATATGAGTACAAGGGGTGCTAACTTTCCAGCCTCATAATTCAGTCAAAGAAATAATTTTCCTCTGACCACAGAGGTAAAATGGAGAGAGTGATCAAGTCAGTGGTGCACCCCATAATTCAGGAATAATAATAACAACAATAACATTGATTTTAGTGTTTAAAGTACATGTACATACCAGAATACACCGCACTCTGACTTTATGACTATGAAAAGAAACCAATGAATCTAAATCACAAACGCTATGCGTGAACGTAAAAGTACAGTGACTCAACTTATTTAATCGATCGAGGTGGATTTATGTCACTCTTCGTAGATTTAAATTCGTGAATTACAATATATACTTCAGAGAATGAAAGATAACTAAATACATTTACGTAGCAGGTAGGCAATTCAGCCACAGACATAGGGCCAAGACTACTTACTTGGGAGAGATATGATAGTGATTTCCTGGAAGCCAGTTTGTACACTGAGATCGTTACAACAAACTTTGGTCGAATTCACACCTATGAGACGAAAGAGTATCCAACAAATTTATGAACAATAAAGAAATACCTCTCTCCAGCCCATTATTCCTTCCCCTTGCCCTAACCCCCCTCCTCTCCCCCCCCCCCTCCACACACACACGAAACAATAATCATCTGACAGCTCTATCTTGGTCTGTAAAATAAATACAGAGCTCAGTTTAGTATTAGTAGCCTTGAGGATAAAATTTTACAGGTGTACCTTGCCATTTCAATTCGACAGCCAAACTCTTCAATCGGCCAGCCTACAATAATTAATTGTCTGCCCAAGTATACACAATACTTGCCCGTTTGCAAAGAGATGTTTGTTTCTTGTCACGGCAGAAATGTTTAAGCCTTGATTTTTCAATAACAAGTTTGCTCACAATGGGCGGATTTCTTTCAGATTTTGTATGGCTTTCTGAACCATTTTGTAAAAAAAAAAAAACAACTATTCTTGGGTATTATTCTGATGGTGGTGGGCTGGGTCATGCGGCAATCCACAGCAGACCAGAAGACCGACATCCAGTGGACACTCACCAACCAGTTAGAACCTCTTGACTTTGCAGATGACATCTGCCTCCTCTCCCACAGACAGCAACATGCACAAGAAAATCTTGAACGTGTCGCAGTAGAAGGCGAGAAGACCGGCCTCAGAATCAACACCGGAAAGACTTCAATCTTACGCATTAACAACCAACAACATGACCCGGTCCGACTGGGGCAGGAAGACATCAAAGAAGTGGACGTTTACATACAGTGGCAGTGTAGTGAACAAAGATGGCGAAGCAGACGACAACACCACGAGCCGCATCAACAAGGCGAGGCACGCTTTCAAGACTCTACAATCTATCTGGCGATCTTCAGCCCTCTCACTTCACAATAAGATCAGAATATTTAATACCAACGTCAGGTCAGTCGTCTTATATGGCTCCGTAACATGCCGTACAACCAAGACCAACAGATACCTATGCAATATCATCAACATCAGGTGGTCAGAGGTTATCTCAAATAAAGACCTGTGGAATAGAACCAACCAAGCACCCGAATGGAGAAGACATCAAGAAAATGAATGGGGTTGATTGGCCATACCATGCGCAAACCACCACCAAACGTCACCCGGCAAGTATTAGACTGGAACCCACAAGGAAAACGAAAAGTTGGCAGACCCAAACAAATTTGGCGAAGAAGTACAGACGCTGAAGTGAAGGCGGCTGGAATGACATGGAGGGGATCTCCCAAAACCGCGTCCGTTGGAGGAGTGCTGTTGGGACCGGAAGCTGAGGCTTAACTAACAAATAATTCTTGTGTGTGTGTATTTGTGTGTGTGTGTATGTGTTTGTGTGTGTGTGTGTGTGGGCTATTTTATAGTTTCAAGTGGCTTTAATTTTTGCTTTGTGATTATTTTGAAGGTTCAGATAAATTATCATTATTATTATTATTATTTTTTTTTTTTGGTAGGCCTACCGGTAGTTATTTTGTGGGCTCCGATAACTTGAAAATCGATGGGAAAACTGAATGAGATAAAAAAGTTCTTTAATCATTGATCAACCCACTTTCTGATGAAAACAATAACAAACAAACAACAAATATCACTCTTAAGTCAATAAGACAGTAAAAGAGTATTACTATAAGATATGAGAAAAGTATCTAAGTTCAATGCGTTCTTTGCAACAAAGGATAAAAAACTCGAAACGTTATAACATAATTGCCTCAAAATGTCCTTTGATTTATGATACAGTTATGTCTGTATATAAAGTCCAATGCTTATTATATAATAAAATGTTGATCAGTTTTAGGAAATGATCGATATCGATGTGGCTAACATCTTATTTACTGTTCAACATCGTTTTGACTGATTTTCAACAAACAAACAAATAAGAAAACAAACAAACAATCAAACAAAACTCAGTCAGGGTCAGTGTGGCTGCTGCGCTTAAAAACGGCCGGACAATGTAAGGCGACAAGTTATCTGAGAACAACATGTAGCTGAAAGCATCAAGCAACGACGAGAAAAACAGAGCCTCCTGCCTTTAGTTTTAGGCATGCAGAAATAAACATTTAGTCCTCCCAAAATGCTCAGAAAATATCTCATTGTAAGGTGTTCAAGTTAACACTACAGTAGGAATCTTCTCTGTTGTAATCCCTTTATTAAGTTTGTCACCTCGTTATTAAAGTTGGATTTGTCCATTTGTTGTGATTGTCAAAGCTGTCTGAGAGATTGTGTTTTGCAAAGTTCTGGATACTCAATGGTTCCTGAAAGAAATTACTCTCCTGACATGTTTTACTATTAAAATTTTCAGTCCCAAAACATAACTTGGTGGAGTAAAATGAGATATAGCGCTATGTTGACATATCCGAAATTAATCTGCCATAGTTTCCACAAGAAAATCAAGGAGAATATCATTACTTATGGAATAATAATTGGCGGCGTGGGCATTACTAGCTCTAAAGCAAAACATCATCATTCGCCAACGACTACCATCAGACAGCAAAAACAACGATGACGACAGATGAATGAAACGAAAATTCAGCCATTCCAAAAACTGGATGTGAAGCTGTTCATGAAGATGTTATCCCAACTATTACCTGCGGAGAAATTGGCTAAGCGCTGAGTTTCAATTTATTAAAAAAATCTATTTTTGGGAGCAGTCTGATTCTCACCAGATATAAACAACTTTTGTTGGCATAATGTGGTTGCCTGCGTTCAGTGACAGTGCTGTCTTATCTACCGAAAATGCCTTAGGCGTTCATGGAATCAAGTGCGTACACTCCTTTCGATACTCCTCACATCCAAATGCAATAGAATTCAGCAAGATTTCGGGACAAACTCAACGGCGTTTCCCGCAGAAAATAATTTTCCAACCCAGAAGTCAGGCAAACATGCGGCATTCGCAGTCTCTGGATAGGAAAGGTAAGAATAATATATCAAATACTTTTAACACTGGAATTTTGCTTGAGTCATTTGACACATCAAACTGGGTAGGAATAGGCGAATTAATGCTTATTCTATTAGCCAGTACTGTCACTTTCGCCCTTAGGGTGTCAGTCTTACACTCCAAATTACTATCTGGGTCCAACTCCATGTCCGGACTCTCAGCACTTTCGACACAGGTCAACAAGGTTCTGTTTCTTAAAACCATTAATGTCAGGGGACGCAGTGGCTCAATGAGTATGACGTCTGCTCACGGAGCGGCCGGGATCGACTTGCGGGTTCTGCATCGGGGGATGACAGGACACGAAGATCGAAAACCCGCATTCTTTTCAGTGACACAACGGTCCCTGGCTTCCTGTGGGTAAGGAAGTCCGACGTCTAGCCTTCTCGGATAAGGGCGAATATATTTTGGAGGTCCCGTGTGTACGTTACGCACGTTAAAGAACCCTTGGCAGTTCAGAATCGATGTAAGAGTAGGCCTGAGTGCCGTTGTCCGGGGAAAATTTCCAAATTCTAAATTTCTACTCACAAATTTCTCAGCAAAAATTGACAACTTATAAAAAATACGAGATAATCCTATCTCTTAGGATTGAAAGGCTTAAGAAAAACAACAACCATTAATGTCTCGCTCATAAATAATCTCACAGCTCTTAAACAAGATTTGATCTTGTATTCCATGACGATGGAATACAATAATTTCATAAAATGCTGATAACTTACCAGCAATCAAGTACATCAACTTAATCACAATAAAGGCCAAGTTCTATTGTTTTCAAGATTTTGCCTCATTTCCTGTCTGAGCCGAAGGTTCTAATTTTAGCCTAGAATTACCTCAGCCTCTTTCCTACGTAATTATTAACACTACCCACCACAATTATTGTTTGGAGAGTATCTAGGTTCAGTTGACTATGAGTCTGTCATTCATAGAGAAGAGGTTTCATCATAACTTTCCTACCCACCGTAACAGGGTCACACCAAAAAGTATGACAAACCTTCGCCGGTCGATGGAATTTCCCCGAATTTTGCTAAACTCTATTGATCTACTACCTCTAGTGTAAATGTTATTCTAGCAATGGTTATCACCTCACAGCTATTGCATGGAAGAAATTACAATTAGTCGTATCAAAACTTGTCACCATCTCCACCTTTACCTCTTCTGCCATTACTATTTCGGATAAATTTCTTTATTAATTGACAGAGGCTGTTGATCATCGTGATTATCACACACACACACACACACACACACACACACACACACACACACACACACACACACACACACACACACACA
>JBCAUA010594033.1:0-16215 GCA_038406235.1 Peronia verruculata
ACATACATACATACATACATACATACATACATACAGACAGACAGACAGACAGACAGACAGACAGACAGACAGACAAATACACAGGCAAAAGAGGTTCGCACAATGTGGACAAAAGAGAGAAAGGGGGGAGGAGGGAGGGATTGTGGAGGGCTAATCTTAAATATTGGACAGTAGAGAAGAAAGGTATTGACCACATTGGTAAAGCGTCTTTTGGTTCTTCTTTCTTTCTTTCTTTTTTTCTTTCTTTCTTTCTCTTTCTTTTTTTCTTTCTCTCTTCCTTACTTTCTTTCTTTCTTTTTCTGTCTTTTTTTTCTTTCTTTTTTCCTTTCTTTCTTTCGCTTCCTCTCTCCTTCCAACTCGTTCACTCCCTTTTCATTTCTTTGTGCTCTCTCTCTTTTTGTCCTCTCTCTCTTTCTCTGTTTTTCTTTCCCGTATCTCATTCTATCTTTCCTTTAAATTGGCATTTTCTCTCTCATTCTCTGGTTCTTGACCTTCTACTGGGAACAGAAAAGACAAACAACTTTCAGTTTCGTTCCTTCCCAGGGGGCACAACTCAACTGGTCAGGTGAGATCAAGGGAAGTAATTATGGTGGAAGTACACAGAGGACATTTAGTACTGAATGACTTACTCGTATAAGTAAAGATCGGTTTATGTGTGTCTGTGCCTTTGTGAGCGATAGTCTTTGCGTGTTTCGCAATAATCATTGCATGGAGCGCTGGGAAATGCCAGACTGTCACAACGTTGTTAAGTGATAGAAAAGCTTTGAAAATATCAATGGGTGCTTTTCAAAATTTTATAACATTCCTTATTAGGAAATACCTCCATTGAACCAGATAACTTCACCGCGCCTTTGAGGAGATCAGGTTCTGACAATCCCACTCATCTCCTTCCTCTTTCTCTTCTTTTCTTCCATCGTCTTCTTTTTCTATCCACTTGTCTTCTTTTCTTTCTTCATTGTCCTTTCATCATCACCATCTTTTTCTTCTTTCCCTTTTTCCCTTTCATTTTCTTCTTTTACTTTGTCCTCTACCCGCTCATCTTCTTTTCCTCCTTCTTTCTCGTCTTTGTCTTCTTGTTCGTCTACTTCTGCCCTTTTGTCTTCGTTATCTACATCTCCTTCTCTTGAAGTTTTTTTTTCTATTTATTCTCCTTCTTTCCGTTAGTTTTCTCGTCCTCTCCTTTTTTTTATCCACTTGTTTTTTTTCCTTTCTTCTTGCTCCATATATAATGCAATTTACATCAGCATATGTAAATGACACCATATGGACAGAACTGCGTGAATGATTGTTTGAAAAATTGATTGAGTAGGTGTGCGCAGATGTGAAAAAAAAAAAAAAAATCATGAGAATGAATCTCTGTCTGCAAAAGCGAAAGCGATCAATGCACAGCATATCGAAATTTTCTTTGTAAATATATATGTAATATATATATAAGAAGAAGAAGAAGAAGACGTGCAAGATGTTGTATTCTTCTGACAAATAGACAATGAATGATAAAACGTAGTGTAGAAAATGATAACTTTCTGTTAATAAACATACTAGAATAAGCAAATGACAAAAACAAGTTATGAAAATTAATGAACGGCAAAAGTAATAGGACAACAATGTAAAAAAAAAAAAAAAAAATTACATACATCGTCTTTTGATAATGTGTTTCCTCATATCTTACATAATTACAACATATCACATAGTTTTTGTTTACATTAAGTACGAAATGTTGCATTTAAACATGCTTTTATTATAAAAGTACATAAAATTATGACATTCGAACGTTATTTTTCCTTCTAGTGTACGGAAGCCAGGAATAACTTTTGATGTAGTTCCGGGGTTCATATGCACAATAATCAGAAAAAGAATTCGTTGTCTCTTTAATGACAATCGTAGCAGTTTATTGATCAGACCTCCTTTTTGCTGGCGAATATCCGGAACAAAGAAAAAGGTAAACAGCTAAATGTGTATTGGGGACTCGAATGGATTACCTCAGTTTATCAGTGATCTGATCACAGCGTGGAATATTTCTCGCTCAGCACACTAGCAAGATATAAAATAATCAAAGCTAAACCAACGACAAACAGCCCGAATCTGTTCTATTTATTTTGTGAGAAACAGCCTGCTTATTCTATAGACTCGAATACCACTGGGTGAATGCATCCTCTTTAGACTGTACACAATAGTGGCAATGATTCAGGGTTTAGTCTAAATGTGCAATAATAAACAAATCAAAGGAGTCAGGTTATAGAGTTCCATGGCAAAGGTGGGGTTGGGCGGAGTCAATGGAGTATTGAGGAAAACCAAGCCATTTATCTGGCCCAAGAAAGACAACTTCTTCTCCCTCGATGCTTGTCGACACAAGGTGAGGGATATAATAAACAAGTAAGTAAAAAACAAACAAATAACAGGCAAACAAACAAAACAAAAATGAACACTCAAAACAAACACAGACAATAAACTCTGAAGACAGTTTTCTTAAAACAAAATAAAGAAAAACAAAAACAATGTTAAATAAAGTGGCACTCCCAGCTTTTGGAGATAATTATTGTAGAGGTGCCCGCCCTATTCACCATTCACAGCATATAGGACAAAGCTTCTATTATTCCTAGATCTAGCTAGAATTTCATGCGTATCCTGAATTAGAATTCATGATAAACCCACGGAGCAAGGGCGATAATACGTGGTGTTTATTTCTAAGCTCTGAAAAAGACCCATCTACAATTTTGCATACCCCGGTACATTAGTTTGATTGACTTGAATTAAAGCAAGGAAATTGTTAATAATCTGCTGACGTTACAACAAGTCCTGACCATTCGAAGGACTGGCAGAGGATGGTAAGAAGGCAAGATAGGCTTGGAAAAAGACAGCATTCGAAACTTTACAAAGTTGACAATTCGACGGCGCCTCGTAAAGCAGCACAGAGTCGCGACCAGTGGACATAGTCGTGGACGTCAGCAGTGAATCCGCCAACTATCAACAAGGTCACGGGAAACAGGAAATGACTAACTGTGATTACGTGGAACAGAATATCCTCTCACTTAAAGTTATGATTTATCTTAATTTGTATGGCTATTATCTGTAGCCAAACCATTTTTTCGAGTGTCCACATCGTAAATTGTAAAATCTTGCTCTCCCTGTGCGTTGTCAAAGAATACTTACTTGTCGTCTCGTACTCTGTTCCTCCAGAATCTCAGCACCAATAAACGTACTCACCGTGTTAGGTACACTATAGCCGTAGTCATGCTGATGTGCCGATAAATCCCAAGATAAACCAAAACCAACCTTTCACTCTGATCACGTTTTCAGTAGGCGTCTCAGAGAGCTGTTTCTAGCTCCATTACACGTTTGTTTATGTTTGTTTATTTTACCTCTGTACCGTTAAGTGTGAAACGCGATACAGTTGTCTCTCCTGTTAAAAGTGAGTCATTTCGGTGATATACAGTATGTTTCTTCTCTTTGGCTTGTCCATTTTATCCAACTACTCTTTTCTTGGTCACCAACTGCAGTTACCCTGCCCTCCTTCATGCTAAAAAACTCTTGTTCCAATACATCAGTGTACAAAAACTAATTATCAAAGGCCGCCTCTATCTGAATATTTTCGTAGTAATACAACGCGTCCTTCAACGCCGGCCACCGGTTGGAAAGACATGTCGCCTATAGGACATAAGGACATAAAGACATAAGGCGCCTTCTCGCTTGGTTTTGCTAACTGTTGATATCTCGGTCGTCTGCCCCCATAGCCATCTCCTCTTACTCCCCACCCCTCCAACGTTTACACTATCAAATGCATCAGTAGATTTTTCCATGTTCCGTTTATGAATGGCTAAGATAAGGGAATTTCTGTCTGAAGCTTTTACGATAAACGTGGCGAGAAACAGTGTCGGATTGCTCATCTGCCGTATCACTTTACCTCGGCTGTCACCCATGTATTTACAGATCACGCCACTGATAAGATATACAATATGTGATACTGAGCGATCCGCACGGTTGCCATTAGATTACATTGGCCGTTGGAGCTACATTAAATTAAACTAGTATTTAATAGAGTTATGGGGAAATAATCATGCTGATGGATTCTCTCTTTTACAATTTTTTAAATTTTTAGCCGACCAAATAATAATAATGATAATGATAAAGAGCATTTATATAGCGCCTCACCCCCGTAGAGCTCGAAGTGCTTTACAGAACCAAAATGTTTAACAGCCACACACAAAATATGCCTGAAAACGAACAGGGACAATAACATACGTACACATGTATAACATGGTATACAGAAAAACTCCAGACATGCTAACACACATAATCCTGTAATACAATTCAAACGCATACGTACGTTTGTAGACATGACTGACAGCCCTCTCGCGGGCAAGACTTGAAAACATTACTCATAAAGATACTTGTTGAACAGGTATGTTTTTAACTGTCGTTTAAAAGTCAGATAACAGAAATGCTGCAATTTGTCTCAACATTCACTCTTTCAAATAATGCACCCAACGTCCCTAAGGACACTTAATGAGAAAAAAAAAAAGTGAAGGGATGAGGGGGGGGGGATAAAAGGAGGAGAGAAGAAGAAAGATGACCGTAACCTATCTAAGCAAGCTCCAATTTGTATGTTGAGATCTCAGCTCGTATTCTCAACACTTTTTTACTGTTTCTTTGTGTTACACTATCTGAGTTCTTCGTGTTCTAACTGCCCCAGTTCTTCCTCCCGTCCCTTTTCTTGTTGCCGTCCTGTCGTCGCCATTGTTGTAGTAGTTTTCTTCTTTTTTCCTCCGCCCTCCCCTTCTCCCTCGTCCTTCTGTTCTCATTTCGTCAGTTTTCAGTCGCACGTTTCCTTTTTTTCTTTTCACTTTTAATGTACAACATGACGAGGTCAAATAGATGACTACAGAGACCTCTCTTCCTCCTCCTCACACTACTACTACTACTATTACAACTACTACTTTTACTTTTACCACATTACAGTAATCCCGCTTTTTTGTCCCCCCTCTCCCAGCACACCATTAGCACAGGCATTAGCGCGGTAGCCCATCCCATTAATTTTCCTCTCCCACCATTACTTTTAATTAGCCGCATCCAAAGGACACCACGCAAATGTTTGTTAAAGTAAGTAGCTCAGAGATAGAGGAAAAAAGGCACTTCTAATTAACAACGCCCTCACATCAGAAAATAATACGCGTTTGTTAGCATTAAACATTAATTTTTTTTTTTTGTTTTTTGTTTATTGCGGAAAGATCCTAGCAACCAAAAGCTTGTTGTCGTTCTTGTATTTGTACAGGAAAGCCGTGGGCTCCAGCCTTTCTGCACCACATCCATCTTATCCTTCTGTCAATTATGGGCATTGAGAAGTAGCTATGCCAAGGTCAGTATCAGATATAAAATCAAAGAAAATATGCCCTCTTTTCGCTTCTTTCTAGTACAGTTTCTGATAAACTTTTTGCACGGCCACTGGATCGTGGTCATATGGCACTATCATATTAAATAGATTCCTTGCTTCACTGCGAATAGAAGGTCCCCATAGAGGCTGTTGTATGATGAGACCGGTTCCCTTGTAATATGGTCATACTATGAGATTCTCAAAGTAAGATTTTTCCTGCTATAGTAATGCAATTAACATTAAAATGCTTCTACTTCCAGTATAAAAAAAATGCCTCTTACCAGTGTTACCTCGACACAGCCATATGAACTTTTTGTATCGTCTTATAACTAGAGGTTTAGCGACGTATGAATGACGGTGGACTGCAAATCTGTAAAAGCGCAAAATACCAGATCTTTTCCAGTCATACACATGGAAAGCTACGTCATCTTTTCTTTGGCCTTTTTTGTAATTGGTTTTTGTACTATAATGAGGTGATTATGGCCTCTGGTTTCAGGAAAAAAGAAGGTTTAAGGACCAGCTGAAGGCCAACTTGAAATGGACTGGCTTCGGATCAAAAGCCCTTGAGTCTGCTGCTTAAGACAGGACAAAGTGGCGCACTAAGACCAACACAGTCACTTCTGCTTTCGAGAAAGATCGTCGTCGCTGGCTTGCACTCACACGAGAGCATCGAGACAGAACAGCTGGTGCTCCTCCTCCAGTGACTGGCGTTTGATGCCCGTGGTGTAACAAAATCTGCTCCTCTATCTGTGGACTAGAGAGCCACACGAGCGTCCATTTCTTGATATCTGCACAAAAACAGTATCATCCTCAGGTCCTGAGAGGCAACCAACATAATAATGAGGCATTTGGAGATCGGTCACATGATCGATGGTTTTTCGCTTACAAGCTGATTAATAATAATATTGTGCACGTCCTGCGCTTGATACCAGCCCTTGACAGATGATGAGTACTCAGAAATACTCACACCATATAAACAAACGCATGTGTGCGTGACGTTGCCTTGGTCATGTGACCGATCTCGAAATACCAGTCACTCGCACAATAGGTAGTTATCAAGTTTGACTAGACCATAGGTCTATTATGCTAGTATGTCATAGCTCTGTTATAACTAGCATGTCATAGACTGATTACACTAGTATGTCTTAGATCTATGATACTAGTATGTCATAGACTTACTATACCAGTATGTCATAAACTTGTTAGACTAGAATGTCTTGGGAATGTACGTGTCTTGAATCTCGCATAGTAGTCGTGATACGCTTTGTTTCCTTAAATTGTGAAGTGTTACATGACAGAGGCACTGGAATTTTTTCTGTTATGGAACCTGCTTGTTTCTCTTGGCAGGCAAGAGTTGCTTCTCTTAGAGAAATGTCAATGATGAGTCTTGTGATTGTTTTATGTTAATTAACAACGTGCAACTTTTCTAAGTGAATGTGTTATCACATGTCATATCCGTGTCTACGTAAATATAATTGAATGTTGTAATATTGATGTCCAGTGTTGTGCGTGGTGATGTTTGTGGCTCCATCCACCCATAATTAGTGCAATCTCTTCAGTGGCTCTGTGGTTTGGCGTCTTCTTCAGGGTGAAAACAACCCACCTTGGCGAGACCGGGATCGACTCGCAGGTCCTCCATTGGGGGAGGTAAGGGCACAAAGATCGAAACCTGCATTTTTCCCCCACTGACTTAGCGGTCCCCTGGCTTCCTCTGTGTGGAGAAGCCCGACGGATAAGGGTGAATATATTTCGGAACTCCTGTGTGTAGGTCAAGCACAGCAAATAACCCTTGGCAGTTCAAAATCAATGAAAGAGTGGGCTGCGTGCTACTTTCCGGACACAATTTCCAAATTGTAATTTTGTAACCACAAAATTCGTACCAAAATCAGGCATTTACTTAAAGCCGAGATAACCCTACTATCTCAGGATTGAAAGGCTTGAGAAAAACAAACAATGAATCGAGTTAACTGGTCCGCTATGGGTTTCTGTATGATCACTCTATGACTGGGGAATGTTCGATGATTCACAACATTTTGAGGCACACCACTCTCTTTACATTGTGAAACACGCTGGGATCTGAACAGTTAATACATGGTGAGTCACCACATTGTACAACTACAGGGTCACCCGTAAGTTCCTACCCATGCACACATCTGCCTTATGAATCCAGTATAACTGTCCGCTAACCTCCATTCTCGTTGAATAGTTTTTTTTTTTTCAATTCCATGCTCTATGAGACATTTGATCCTAAACATAGTGGATTTATTGTTCCAAATGCCGCAGTAACAGCTGCCTTCATTATTACAACTGTAACGTTGTTTATTTACAACATGAATGAGCGAGGACTAAGACTAACGAGGCACCCTGTCGTTTTGCAAAGACAAAAAAAAAAATAAGAGAGATTGGGAGAGAGAGAGAGAGAGAGAGAGAGAGGGAGGGAGAGAGAGAGAGAGAGAGAAGAAAGACAGACGGTTTGTAACTTTGCATTATATCTGAAAATAGACATTTTGAACAATGTTGCCAAATCTCCGGTCACGTGAAGATTCAGGCAAATGCTAATAGCAAGAGGCCTAATCATGAAATGGCTGAAGATGGATTGCAAATAGCAACACAACGATGAAGCGGAAAGTTACTCAGTCTTTTGTCTGGCCTTGTATGTTATTGGCTATAAACACAACTTGCACGTCAACAAAGGATTGCATGAATTATTCACAGCAAAAAATGTTTGACAAGACAAATGTGACCACTAATCTGAATTCCTCAGTAACATGACAACTCATGCTAAAAAAAAAAAAAGAACATTGATTGTCACCACGTGAGCACTACAAGATGTCGAACAAATGAATTCCCTGCACCCAGCCTGCACATACGTAAAAATGAACATTCAAACGTGCATGAATAAATAATTATATGAGTGCTCCTCCCAAAATGTATTGGCTTCCGAACCTACAGACAAATGGAAAACACTTTCATGTAATGGGTTTGCACTGAAACGTACAGCAATCTTTTCCCTTCCATACACATACACACATACATTCACTAGGGAAAGTTCACAAACAGACCTACAGATTTACACAAAGTGCTCACCAAAACATTGAGCAATTCCTCAGTTAGTCTCAGATACATATTATTCCCGCTCACCCAGAACCTCGACAGGGACATTGAGTATTTCTAATTGTTGGAATGTTTCCCAGTGTCAGGAAATCGTTCAAAGTTACTTTACCAGACTTTACCATCGGTTTCTCAAATCAGGCACAATGTACCTTGAAGTCTGGCCCATCATCAAGCTTAATCTTCACCAGCCACTGTTTTTTTTTTTAAATTCTCTGATGTTAAGAGCAGCATGCCATGTCAAACCACTTCGGTCTTCAAGCACTGATTCAGATGGACTATAATAGTTCCCCGTGTGTTTCGCCAACAGGAAGTGTGTAATAGGAAAACATAATAAATTGGGGTCATGTGTCTCTTCCATGCATGCTATCGAAGAGAGCTAGGCTTATATTGACACCAAACAGACATCCTGCCGAGCTTTACCCTCGCTCAGATGTTTTGTATAACGTTGGCACGCTGGCACATGATAAAAAAGCACTGAACCAATATGACGTTCTATATACGTCTTTCAACTTCCTGGTGGAGGTTATCTCGATCCGATATGACGAGCATATTCATTGGAGAGATGGGTCGAGTACAACTTTTGATCAGTTTACCAGCTCACAGATGGTTGAGAAAATGAAAGCAATGCCTGAAATATGGTTGTTGTTCAGGGATATATTGTTGTGATCTTAAGATCAAGTGGGATGTTGAAAATGCCACATACTGCAGCAATTCTGCTTTGCTGTTTGTTCCTATTTACTTCCTTCTCTCTCTCTCTCTCTCTCTCTCTCTCTTTCTCTCTTTTCTTTCTTCCTTTTCTCGTCACTGTCTAATTTATTACTACGTCCTGGCCTGTTCTCTTGACTTTCTCTTTTCTGTCTTTCTTCAAAGTCACCCTCGTCTCTCATTTTAAGTGAATGGGCTGGGCTCCTGGATGTATTAAGTAGTTTCTCTGCTTCCACCTGCAGGCGGTGTAAGCCCATCATCGGCAGGATGTCTCCCAAGGAATGCCATTCTCAACGTTAAAGAGGTTAAATCTCTTCTCTCTCTCTCTCTCTATCCTTGCAATTGTCCTCTGTCTCGCTCTCGTTCCTACTAGATCAGCCTCCTTGATATGTCAATGGATCTTATCATGTTTGGCCCAATACAGTAGTGATCGTGCTGATAAGCCGTTGAACTCAAACATAAAAAAGCAAAAAAAAAAAAAAAAGCAAATGAATAAGTCTTTTTTTTTTTTTTCTTCTCGATTCTTATCATCTTTAATAATTTTCTTTTTTGGTTTGTTCTCCCTCTCTCCCAGTTCCCCTGAGGTCAACTTCTTTTCCATTTCATTATTTCTTCTCCTAAATTTTATCTTTTCTTAGTCATCCTTTGTCCTGTCATTCCTGCCTCCTGTTTTCTCTTTCAGGAGATTGTTCAAATCTTTATTAAAAGCCTCGAGAAGGCGGGATTGTAAGGGGTGGAACAGAGGAAGGGAGTGAGGGGGGGGGAAGGATGTAAGGAAATAGAGAACAGTAGTAGATTGTTTGTTTGTTGATAGGGTGTAACGTTACATCAGCACGATTACAGCTTTACTGTGTGAAGTAAGATAGGTTTACTCGTCAAGACGAAGAGAGGAAAGAAAGCGGGACAGAAGACAGGAGCAAGGGGAGAGAGAGGAGAGATGTCTCCCCTGCCCTGGAATGGCGAAGATGGCACTCCATGGGCGACACTCCAAGGATGGCGGGCTTACACCGCCTGCAGGTGGGAGCAGAGAACGTACTTATAAACCCCAGGCCCCCGCAAGGGCTGAGAACAGTTAGTGGAGAGAGCTCAGTAGATAATAATACTTTTCTTTTGGCTTGGTGAGAAAGGTCGATGGCTTCTTCTCACGTCGTTTAAAGAGAGTCATTATCGGTATTGTCATAGCTTTCTCTGTTTTCGCCTCTCTCCTATTTAATTTCATCATTATCGTTTTTGAAATCTCGAGAGGAGATTGGGTGTGAATGGAAATTGGGTGTGGAAAGAAGGGGAGGTAGAGAGAATGGAGATTACTGACACAGCCATTAGTGTTACTAAAGAGACAATACATCTTTGTATTTTTTTAAATTTTTATTCCATGAGCAAGTTCATCTCCTTTTCCCTGGGGCTCTGACTTAGCTTTCTCATTTCTTAGAAGTATTCCAATATATTAAAACTGAAGATATCAAATAAACAACAAAACTCTCACAAAAAGGCTGATTAAATTCACTGGAAACAAACAGAACTAGCATAAAAAAAATAAAAATAATAATGGGCAATTCTCTCCGTTTCTTTTACACCCAACAGGGCTTATTTTTGTTTTTAACAAAGTAAATGAATAGAATGAAGCCGTAGTATTTTTATTTCTTTCCCCAGTGAAGTTAAATAATTAATTTCCCCGGGGAAACTTTAATTCTCTCCTAGCCAACTCGAAGTCATTACTATTCATGAAGAGGAGAATAGAACAGATCGCATAGTCTCGGTATTTATTGCAACGTTGTCCGTGAGGTGAATTATTGCTGTGAATCTTCATTTTTCATTTGGTAAATGTGTAAGTTTTTCTTGAAGTCTCCCTGGTCACTTTTGTCTTTCTTTTTGCTTACTTATAACGGGATAAGACAAGGTGAGATAAGATAAACACTCTACTCCACTCACACTTGATTTTCTTTTTACAGTATTCATGCAAGTTCATCTCTTGCCAGGTGCATCCCGATTCACATACATAAAGTTTAAATTATCACCATTAGTAATGAAACAAGGCAAACTCAGGAAACAGTGCCGCAACTTGATAACTGTAACTTGATTTTCTTTTTCATACAAGGTACATCGAGATTCACATACATAAAGTCTAAATCATCACGAATAGTAATGAAACAAGCAGACTCAACAGTGTCGCAATTTGATAAGTGCATCGCTGAGCCAGAAATGAATTGCTGTAACGCAGATAATTAGTTCTCATGTACAACAAACGCGTATTTTTCTTTTGGAATATTTCAGGTGAAGATGAAGAGGGTGTAAGCCTTTGATAAAATGACCTTCTGCTATAGGCCGTCGATGTACCCATGATTTTATTTTAACAATAGGAGACCGTTTTGCAGCTTATCTGCCCTTTCCAAAAAAAAAAAGGAATTTGTGTAAGGGGAGATCATTTTGACCAGACTTTTACTTCCCTTTTCCAGACAAAAGAGGTGTTGAATAAGCAGTGTAAAAAAAAAAAAAAATCCTTTGCCTGCTTGCCACGACTGATCACCAAAAAAATTGATAAGATTATTACAATATGAAGAAAACATTCTCTTTACATCAAAATTATTTTGGAATTTTTCATGGCGTATGTCTCAAGCAAAAGGCGCAAAAGTGATGTTTGTTTTCTCTTTACACTGCTTGTTCAATCCCTCTTTTGTCTGGTAAAGGGAAGTAATAGGACTGAACACAACGATCTCCCATTGTGTTCACTTTCTTGATACAGCTATCTACTCTCCCTTTGTTCATACTCATGTATGGCGAAGCTATAAACTGTTATAATATATTATATTATGGTGGATTGATACAACAAATTATCAAAGTGTTGTCTGGATAAATAAATCTAGTCTCCTGTTTACGCCATCTCCGCCATTACTGTTGTTCTTATTGCATTCATCCATTTCATGTTGGTCGCTGTTTTTCTTGAATTTGTATTTTGTTTGCCTTGCGTACTTTTTCATCTTTCCTTATGGTTTTATTATATGACAAAACATTTCTTACAGATTCTCTTACTGCAGTTAATAATCTAAAAATAATTTTATAATATTCACTTCAGAACTGTGCATGTTACTTTCTTTCTTATCATACCGTGAAACACACATACACACGCACGCATACACGCGCGCACGCGCGCTCACACACACACACACACACACACACACACACACACACACACACACACACACACACACACACACATACACAATGAAAGAAACGATTCAATGAAAAGTCACACTGGAAATCGCCTGCTCCTATGACAGCCGGTTGAGAAAACCACCAGTAGGAGGTTGAGAAGCATAATGAACACCAAAATGTCAACTGGCTGTAGCAATCGAACCAATGGGGAACCAAGAGGGCGTGATCTTAGTTCCAAAATTCACACCAAACTTTTCAATTTTCATCATAATTTTCAATGATAAAGTGAAACAACCATTTGAGCACTCTTTACTTTCATTGTTCTTAATATTGGTAATACTTTTCTTATTCTTGTTATCTTTGTGATCCATTTATCTCTGACTCTTTCTCTCTCTCTCTCTCTCTTTCTCTCTCTCTCTCTCTATCTATCTTTGCTCGTGTTTTTATTTTCAATACTGTATGATTCATCATCAGCAGTTATATACTTCCAAAATGTCATGATTCCACGGAAAAGCATCCTCTAATTTCATACCGTCCGACTTTTTTTTTGTTTGTCTTTTTTCTTTCGCTGATCTCCTGAAAAATCTTGAGATTAAATGAAAACGCAGTCCTCCCACTGTCACATTATTTTCTCTAGCAACACTAATCATAGTGTTTTTATTTCTTCTCCTTTTTAAAAAAAATTTTAAGACCAGCATTTAAAGAGTGTTTCATAACAGGACCAAGGGGAAAGAACCGTGTAATATAACATGTCCTCATTTACACATAGAAGAAAATTGAACTTTTGTTTTGAAAGATTTCCGCCCCTTTTACTTACTGAAGTTATTAATTCAAAGCGTTGGTTGGCTGCTCCTTCCGAACTTTTCAGGTGGAATGGCTTTAGGCTGAAAGTTAAGCCCAATGAAGTGAAACCTTAAAAGTATTTAAAACTGTCGTTCTCCTATCTTGGTTTTCAACTTTTTCTTCGGATAATTTTCTAGCCCCACTAACTGTTTTCAGAAGTGTTGTTTTCAGATGTCATTGTCCCCCACCGCTTTAGAAAGCCCGACAGTTTATGGCGGGAAAAGTGAGATTTTTTATTGCCTCTGTGAGGTCTTTACTAACTTGAGTTCTGGGGATTAATGCGGTCTAGTCACAAGGAGACGGCGAGACAATATCGTGGCATGAAAGTGAAACCACGCCCTCATTTTGTTAATTGGTATACAGTCCACTTGCTGCTTTTGCTATAAGCTCAAGAAAAGTACATTTTTTATTAACAACTCGTTAAATATAAATGGACTGTTGAAAGAAGAGAAGGAAGAACAAATTCATTTTTTTTTTTATAACCCACGCCATACTGCTATGATGGCCATTAAACAAAAATATTTATGCCGGCAATACATGGCTATCCTGTCTGGTTACCTACAGAGAGGCTTTCATATTTAGAGAGATTATTAAGGCGTTCACTTTCAGTCCTACAGTAAAACTAAAATGTAAATTCTATCAGTTTAGTTTGTTTATTTGTTTGTTTGTTTTGGTGTTCCTCTTGTGTCGTAAAGTAAACAAGGAGACGAATTTGTCTGATTTGAGGCATACATGTAACTTCGGTGACAGACAGTTATTGTTTTCATCTATGATCCCTTCACTCCATCCAGTCCTCGTTTCCTTAGTCGTTGTAAAGATGGCTGTTGTAAGTACGTCTTTCAACCTCCTGTGAGCAGTTATCTGTCCCTAGAGCCTGACCTCTTTATTAAAGCTGTTGTTGCTAGCTGGCCACATGCCATTCTCAAGATTCACTCATTAATTTCTTTGATGTCGTATGAAGTCAATATTTGACCAATTCAAATAAACATTATTTTCCCCCCGGACAAATGACCAAAATTTTGGTCTGAATTAGAAGAGAAATAAAAAAGAAATGACCCGTGATCCATCCTGACATATTTTAATCTGTTTTGGACACGGTATCATTTGGCGACATCTGCCAACACAACCAGGTGGATAAGTCAGTGAGGTTTACTGACTTATTTTTACTGATAATACATGTAAATACTATTACCTATGTATACCCCATGAAAACAAAGAAGTCTGGCGCGAGTGTATTTATATCGTGACAACTTCACATGTTACTTATGCAGAGACGTTGCTCTTGCCATACTTAGAACTGGAAGACGTGAACGTCAAAATTGGCCATGAGAAACAAAAGCACACGGGACCAACAAACACAAGGATGAATGAATACGGATTTTTCCCGCTCTCTTTTTTCCATCTTTGTAATGTCAAACGGACAGATTATGGTGCATCTAGGAAAGCTTCAATCACATCTGTGCTCTGCTTAAACCTACAGGTTACCTCAAGCAAATACACAGTCACAGACGAATACATAGCTCGTGTACACAATGACTGATTGTCGGAGGCAAATTTAACGATGTTGAAATCTCCTCTCAACAATACCGGTTTTTGTTTCATAAACATTTTGATATAGAGTACGTTATATGTACATTATCTACTTGAAAATAGAATTATGTAATGTTAATTGTGACATCTTTATTTTCTCCCCAATGCTTATCACTTTATATTAGAAATGATTCAAGGTATTGACGTTTATAATGCATATAATATGAAGTACAGATCTGAGAAGGAGCAGGGTGGAGAGGTCAGGCTGGCGAAAAGATGTAGAGGTTTCAACTGAAGAGAAAGAAATTAAAGTTTGGTGTAAGAAATTCATTTGGAAAAGGCTATTGGTGCCAGATGGTCACAACAATAGTGTCAATGGAGTACTGCAGCCAGGTGATCACAATAGTGCCAATGAAGTACTGCAGCCAGGTGATCACAATAGTGCCAATGAAGTACTGCAGCAGGTGATGACAATAGTGCCAATGAAGTACTGCAGCCAGCTGATCACAATAGTGCCAATGAAGTACTGCAGCCAGGTGATCACAATAGTGCCAATGGTCTATTGCTACCAACCGTGGCAAAAGTCAGAGTCAATCTTTTTTCTTCACAGATATCTGCATGATTAACTCCAACACAAATATAATTACATCATTCGTCTTTACCGGCTTCATGTTCTATGCAGATTTTTTTTCATCTTTAATTAAATTCTTTAATTAAAGACGAATCTGAATTTGGAATCGACTTTTTAAATTAAAAGTCGATGGATGTATATCTTAATCAAAACAAATAAATGAACACATACAGACACACACATGCACACACACAAATGATTAAATTCGGGGGAGAAGACATGAGTCAAAATGAAACGAAGCAAAAAGTTGACACAAGACACGAAAAAACAAACAAACAAACAAACCAACAAAACAAACCAAAACAAAACAATACGAAAACAATACCGCTGAACAAAAATCCACACAGAGTCATACACGAAAGATCAAAGGTTAACGAGACATCGCACTCACAATTTGAGATTCTAAGCTCACTCGCATTTGTTATAGCCTGCTATAACTAAACCCCCGGGTCAGTCTTTGAACGTAATGGAGGCCAATCATAATCAGTATGGCTGGAACATCTAGGGTCTCCAGCTGTGACACTTACGTCCCTAGCAGTGACAGTTTCCAAAATAGGCAATGGACTAATTCTGCTTGACAGTCTCAAGAAGACAGCTTGGACCCGTTATCACGATAGAGAAGCTCAGCAATAGACAGTGTGTTTCTGATAGTACATGTACTAACGTTCACTCCTATCATATAGTCACCGTCCAGTAATTAACTGACTTTCCTAAACAGGCCCAGCCTAGGTTCAAACAGATAATCAGAAAGATAGATAATTAGATAGACAGACAGACTGACGGACAGATCGACATTTAGACAGACAGACAGCTAGATAGATAGATAGATAGATAGATAGATAGATAGATAGATAGATAGATAGATAGATAGATA
>JBCAUA010594144.1:0-16214 GCA_038406235.1 Peronia verruculata
GGACCGTTGAGTCAGTGAAAAAATGCGGGTTTTCGATCTTCGTGTCCTGTCATCCCCCGATGCAGAACCCGCGTTTCAATCCCCGCCTGTTTTTCTCCATGAGCAGATGCCATACCGATTGAGCCACTGCGTCCCCCACCTTTTACATTACATCCTCTTTATGCTTTTTAACCTCCAGCGAGTGGTTATCTCAGTGGGACTGAAGACTATTCGATAAACTAACACAATCAAATACTTTCAAGAGATACACTACAATAATATCAATGGGGACAAAAAAAATCTTGTTTGGTAAGAGAAGGTATGATTTTTTTTTTTTTTCTCATTCTACCTATTTTCTTGCTTAGTTTCCTGCACACTTTCCCTGCGCACTGATTCTTTTGTGGAATGCAGCATTGGTCTAACTTGTAACACATGATTATGCATTTACAAATTGTTATTTCTGTATGCTGTGATTCATACAAGATTCCCATTTTTTTAAGCTTGTAAACTAACTGGTGACTTCTTTTAGGCCCCAGATCTCCCATTCGACCCAGTCCTAATCTGTTCTTGTACAAAATGAAGACAGTGTCCAGAAGATGTTCCTTGGGAAGGGTGTTCTTTGGGAAAAGTTCTCTGTTAAGTGTCATGTATTTATCGATGATGGTTTGAATGGTTCCTCACTGATTTGATTAGTGTTTAAAATGAGGAGCTGAGCTTTGCTCAAGACCTGATTTAAAGTGTTAAACATAGGTTAATTTTATCAGCTTCCGCGATATCAGGCCAGCTTTTCATACAGGCTTTGGTCTGAGTGATGAGTAAATATGTTAGATCCAATGAGAACTTCATAGACAGTGGGACTGAGGTATCAGTGATAATGGTGGCTGACCTGTGACCGACTGTCGTGTTTTTCTGTTTTGCTCTCTCTGTTTCTTATTGACAAAGTTCACTTATTGATCTCATGATCTGTTCCTTATATGTAATGATCCGTCACTTGCTTCTCTATTTCTCTCGGCTTGAAACTAAAGAAACAACACGCTTTTGTGTCATTGAGATTAATATTCAGGAAATAGTGGTTCAAATTTGTTAACTTTATATAAAATTTTCAAATGAAGATTACTGAAAAACGAATTGTTACAAGAACATCGCGTTTTCACAGAATTGCAGCCGAGAAATGATTCTTGAATATAGAACAGGCAGATGAGTGCTGGTACTTGAAAGATGACAGATGTAAAGGATTAAAATCACCCACTAATAAGGGTAACGTGACCACAAAATGCTATGTGTAAGCCTGATTCGTGACCCCCCATTAACCCTGCATCCGGCGTGCAGGTGGGAGAGATTTATTGCCTGTATTAAAAGTCCTGATTCGAGCCGAAATGCGACGCTGTGACCAAGCCAATGCTGGTCTTGACTGGTGATAATGGATTCTTCATACTCGAAAGTCACTTCTTCCAGTTTCTGTCCATCTGTGTGATGTTAACCGGTGGTCAAATTCCTGTGGCTACACCATCAGTACTGGGTGCCTTGGCCTGATTCTGGGGTGTTAGGTGGATTTTTTTATTTGGGAGTGGATTCTTAGACAGATCAATTATAGAGAGAAAAAAAATCCAGTGGGGGGGGGGGGGGTGTCTTACATGGAGGCCACTGTATATGTCATCAGCACCACATTGAGTATATTAACATAATAATTGATGATAATTGATAATCTCTGTCATTTGATAATCTCTGTAAATAATAAAGAATCATTATAAAAACATCACTTTTCCTTTTGAATTAATGAAAGGATTTGAAATAGGTACCATGGTGCTCATACATAATGGTGACAATTCTTTGTACTTTTGGCAACTTCAAATGGATTTTCTTCTAATATAGGTAACATTTACATGTATCAAAGTAGGCTGTTTACTTTGTCATCAGTAATCTACAAATACTATGCACTTGACATATTCGATTTTATACCCTCTTGTTAAATAAGTCATCTTTAGAGTAAATTTTTCTTGCTTCAGCAGGGTCAGATTAAATTGTTGTTCAAGTGAGAATGAAAATATTCATTTTTGAAAATGATATTGATACAACTTTCAGAAAATCCTTCATGAATGCAGTGCATTAGTATATTTAGTCCTCTGAAACATTTAAATTCAACAACAGTTGCACGTGTGCTACTATTTGATTAGCGATTAACTTGTAAAAATTTCATTATTTTATTATTTATTATTTTATTTATTTTTTTTTTTTCTATTTATTTTTCAGCTGCATGTCCTAAGTTTTACCACACACCATCTTCTTAAAAGTTTACAAGCAACTGTGAACCCAGGTGACCTTGATCCATCAATAAGTTGCATTCAAGAAATCTTTCATGCTGAGCTTTTTGGTCAGGTGGCTGAAGAGAAGGAAGTAGAAGCCATCAAAGCCAAGTATTTCGAAGCAAAATTTGTCAAGGGATATGATGCATATGAAATCCTAGCCAGGTGTATTTCCTCAAGATGTCTGAACCAGTTGCTGCAGCCAGTTAAGACGGTAAGTGAGGCTGTAGCAGAACCCTCTATCTGCTGCTTACATTATCGCATTCAGCACCTTTTTTAGTTTATGTTTCTCAGCACTTTGTAAAAATGTCCTTGTTTGTATCTTTTGACAGTAGTGAAGTTACATTACACAAGGTTCAAAGAGAAATTTTAAAAGCTATGAAAGTGAATATGCAACTGTAGATTCAACATGATCATTCCTTACAAGTTTGAATATTCAGATCAGAGCAAAAAATTTGTGAAATGTCATATTTGTACAACTTCCCCATCACATGTGACACTGATGATTAATGGAGACCAATCAAATTGAGCAAATTTTGAGGCATTCTGGCTTAGTTTTGGAGACTGACAACTTTAATGCAATATGACTGTTTTCCAGAACATTCTCTTCTTTATCAGGTTTGACTTCTTCATTGCCTTTATATTTGCAAATCTATCATGATGTTGAGGCTATTCTAGTTTCAAGCATATTTATGCTTCCATTAAGGTTTCCTCATTCCTGAAGGGCATGTCTTTTGATGCTATTTGAATATCAGCAATGTTGTGCAAATTGTGGTTAATCGCTTGAGCTACATTTTTTATTTCGGTTATGACAGATTTTGGAGAGCACCCAGAGTCAATCTACTGCTACCAAAGCTGAGACAGTCTTGAGAAAGGTGGCTGATGGTTTAATGGCCAACAAAAGCATCCCTATAGAGACAATGATGATCTTCATCCACAGCTTGACTTCATCACTGGCACCATATAGTCAAGAAAAGGGCAGGTAAGGACACTTCGCACAGACAAAACAAACTGACCCTAATATCACAAGGCATTCCCCCAGACTTAAGTGATTAGCTTTAAGCTGTTGGCCAGAAAAGGCCTGTTAGAAGTAAAGAGCTGGTGTGCACAGCCAGTTCTAGAGGGCAGTAGAAGTTCCAGATGTGAGAAATTGTTCCTCTAGTAGAACTAAGGAGCCATGCAAGTGGTGTCGCTCTGACAAATAGGAATGACATGGATTTCCACCAAACAACTTGGGCATAGCCAGAAAGAAGTAGGATGCAAGAAAGCACCATGGGCTGGGTTATGGCAACCTTCACTATTGGCTGTTGGAGGAAGGGTTGGGGGGGGGGGGGTGTGTGCAATCTGAGGGAGGCTACTCAGAGGTCCGTTTCCACCAGGTCTTCCCAACGATTCCTTGCATGGTGCAACAGTGGGGTTGGAACCCACACAAGAGCTAGCATCTTTGCTCATCAGTGCCAAGCCACACTGTACTGGTATGATGATGTAGCATGTACATGACATAGATGAGCATGTCTGCTTGTTGTCACCTGTGGTTCTTCCCGCTATGTTGTTTAGCAAGTGGGTGCGGCATGTGTCTTTTCAGTCAGCGGTCATCTATACATGTGCTCGCACTCTTCCAACTTCAAGTAAGGTTTCTGCCAATCTGATTTCATGTTAGAAGATGCCCTGAAAAGATGTTGCTTCCAGTGCTCATAATTGCTGAAGGTCTAATGAAATATTACCAGTTGCATCCACATTTTTGTGGTTGATGGTCAGAGCGCATCACTTTCTGAGTTATACTCTCAGAGGAGTTCAAGGATGACAGGGGATCAAGGATGACATCTGTTTCCACCAGCTCCTTGATACATGGGAACACATGTACCAGGCCCAGCAAGAAATACTTCCATGCATAGGTCAGCTGTAGAGTGATACTTTGATCAGGTACAGTCAAGAATAAGTTCCTCTGGTGCACATGGTGGAGACAGACTGTTACGGCTGTGGTGCAGTGCAGTCCTCTGTTTCCTTCTAGTGGGCATGGAGATTCATTGATAGATAACTTGTTATCAGATCTGGAGGACCCACCAAAATATGTGCTTGTAATCTCTGGCTTGAAGCCATTTGTTACAATTCGGTTTGCTATATTTGAAGAAATCATGGCTTCGGCTACAATTGTTATCACAGGAGGGATCCTCTTGACATTCCTATGCCTTATTAATCCTGATGAGTCCGCATAGATCGAAAAGCTTGATACTATCCATTGTCAGGAGACGGGCTGGATGCATATTGCACATCCCCAGTGGTGAGTAGAGTCAAAATTTTGTCATAGAAAACCCAGATTACAGACATGTCTTTGACCCCTTTTTGCATTCATGTTTGAGAAATCACTCAGTGTCACTCCCATCTTTGGCATCGGGCTCTAGTCTGTGATGGCAAAAGCTGGGATCAAATGAGGTGAAATGAGATTCAATTTATTCCAAAGTATCCCACTGTGGAGAATCCAGAGACCTCAAGTGATCTTTGATCTAGTGGTGGGTACCCTAAACAAGGACATTGAACAGATGCTTGGAAAGGTCTAATGAAATATTACCAGTTGCATCCACATTTTTGTGGTGGATGGACAGAGTACACCGCCTTCTGAGTTATACTCTCAGAGGAGTTCAAGGATGGAGATCAAGGATGACAGCTGCTTCCACCAGCTCCTTGATACATGGGAACACATGTACCAGGCCCAGCAAGGAATACACCCATGTGTATGTCAGCAGTAGAGTGATCACTTGGATTACGAAGATATGTTCACAGACAGACTTAAGGACTATAAAGCTCTCAGCACCACATCATTTTTAATCCTAAGGAACTCACATCCTGCGACCTGAATTCATAATCCTCCATCTTCACATCTGAGACAAGGTCATCGACATGGCTTCAGATTCCATCAGTAAGCCTAGACATAAAAATGTTCTTATTGTAAAGATGATAGAGTAACTCACGTCCTATAATGCCCTTAAAGTCTACCCAACAAAGAGCAGGGCACAGAACCATACGGTATCGCAGGACATGAAATGGCAGATTCCATCACCAAGGTCAGCGTGATATTGGGCTCCCCATCTGGATCTCAGGCCAGTCATCAGTGAGTACTTCAATTTAAAATTGCAGTGGCATCAGAGTCAACAGACTGAAAAAAAAAAAAGTCAGATCTTGGACTTTGATCTGAGATTTCTCAGCGACAAAGATATGACCAGTGATCCCCAGCTGCCTAAGCCTGGGTCTTTCTCACCTTATTCATTCTTCTGTCCTCATGAGAAATACTGTCACAGTGTGTGACCTGCAACTGTCAACTGATCAACTGCTTACACACTTGTAGATTGTGCTTGAGTTGCTGTCCGAAGAGTCTTTGTCAAGCCAAAAACTATCCTGCACTTTTTTTGCATGTAGGCTTCTACTGAACAATATGAAACCATTGACATAAAAATATGAAATTGTGAATATATGGCCGACCACACATTCACACATTATAATCCTTTTCACCTTACCTTTATAGTCTTTATCATCTAATTTTTATTAATATACACATATTTATATACAATCTTTAATATATTTTAGTTAAATCTTATTTCTTGAAACCACTCAGCTGTGCTGGTGCAGCAGTAGCTGTGATCAAGCTGATGCATGGTAAAATCTCAGCACAAACAAGTTCTGCTGACTAATGCAACATGAATCGCTTGTGCGTGGTCTACACTTGTCCATTATTATTGGGGACATATGGGAAGTGTAATCATGTCAGATTCACATATAGATCAACTTGATATTGCACTGGGATGCAAAGGAATGTTTTTAAATTAGAAATAAGAGCCCTGAGAATTTTTCATTGTTTTTCGTACCATACATTGGTTAGAGTCTAGATTCATAGAGGCAGGAAATGGGACACAATGCTATATCTTAAGCATGTGTTTCATTTATATAGCTCTAGCAGGTGTGTCTTCTTATGTCACATATGATCTTCATGATTTCAGCATCTTTGTGATTTCAGCCTAGCTTTTGACCTTCCCTGAACTGAACAGTATTGTTTTTTCAACATTTGACTTAATTATTGTCAATTTTGTGTCTGTCATTGCTCAATCAGCATATCATGATTAGCCATACTGAGGCTAACCTGATCCACAACATTGCAATGAACATTGATTCCATCTCCTGTTGTTTGATAAGGCCAGTATCATTAGGCCGTCAGCTGATTAGAATATGGCCATTCACACCCGCTCACTCATTAATAAAAACCTACTACTTTTTTCTTCACTCAATCCCCAGCTTGTTATGGTCTTTTTTTGTTGTTGTTGCTCACTAGATGCAATGGTAATGACACAACAGCAGTTCCTGTATTCATAAACGTTGCACTAATTCTTTGCCTTAAATTAACATATTTACGTTATAAAGTATTTGTGTTAAGTTTGGTACTCATAAACGTTGCGTTAATGCAGCTGCGGATGATTACAATGTGCTTGCATTGCGTAAGTTTGGAACTCTTCTGCGAGAATGAGTAGACTTTTGCACGAATATGATAGAACCGCTTTACGTCTGCTAGGCCAACAACAGACACTGAGAAGTCAAGAGAAGCTCAATTTTCGCTCATGGAAACTGTTTAGTTTACTCCTAGAAAAGATTGGGGATGACAAAGATGTTTCTAAATTCTAAAATAGGCAGCAAATTGCTAATAAGAGTTTGCTGGGCCTCAATCAAAGACTTCGGCAACAAAGTTGACACAGCAACACGGATGAGTGTTGACAATGTGAAAAAGAACAAAACAAAATTGCAACCTGAGTATTCTGTTTTCAGTAAATATTTACATTACATCATCATTAAACAAAGTGAAAGGAAATCCGCCCACTCCCAAATTCTGTCATGGTAAAACTGTGGCCTTGACTGGCTGTTGGATGTAAATCGTGTAGATCTAGATCTAGATCTTTCTCTTAGTCCCATTGAAGGACTCTTGTCTAAGTTTAGAGAACCCTACTGAGCCAATGTCAGTTGTTACACTACAAGAATTACACAATTAAAATATATTTATGTCAGCCATGTATGTTTTTAATCAATCCAATATTAGTAATTATATACATCCTAAATATATTGAATACATGTAAACTAAAAATTATTTCTTGTAATTTCAACTCTTATGGCTTGACCTGCAACTGTTGGAAGCTTCCGGGGCTGGCGGTCATTTAGTCCTGAATATATAAATGATCATCATAGTCGAAATGTGATGAGAAAGTGAAGTCAAATAGCAACATGGTATACCATTATTATAGCTTGGGAAAACAAATCACATTTTTTAGTTAAAATAAGACACGCTGCAATAAAGACATGAATTCTAAAAGTTAAAAATAAAATTCATGAAATGATTGTTGACCATATGTACATGTATTTTGGTTAACAAATTTTAAAAGTACATACTGTAGTGATTTTGGCATCATATCTATTGTTTATGTGGACATTTTTAGGCGTTATGTATCTTACTTCATGATTTAACTTTAACTGCACATTGATCGAATGATAACTGTTATGATCGACATACATTTTTTTTCATCGTGAATGGATTTGAAAGGCTATCTTACCTCTTTGCGGTTCTTCTGGAGATGATGGTTCTGTATATTTTGTCAAAAAACAAAAAAAAAATCAGTACATACACTATTTTATGCACAGCTCAGCAAAAGAAATATGAAATTCATGAACTTAGAATTAATTCCCATTACAGTAATTTCAGATTCTATTAAATATTTTTTGCTGCAGACAATTTTCACTGCAGACAATTTGTACTTAAAGCTTATAGTTGTGAAATATACAGGGAGGAACGTTCTTGATGTAGTCAAAAGAAATCCAAGATACAGCGTCAGTCCATTACATTATTACAGTACATGCACTTAAAGCTTCTTAAGTTTTAAGATTTATCCTTGTTCAGTAAAAATATGACTGTCTAAAGGTCTTGCTTTCTATGAAAATTTTCAAATTCATGCGAAAAGAACTTTAAAATATGTGCACAATTGCTATGAACAGAATCTCTCATCTTTCCATGATTTCCATTATTCATTTTCTCTCTCCAACATAATTAATTCCAAACATTTAAAAAATGTCAGTAAAATTACATTTTACTGGTGAATTTATATAATAACTAAATTGATATTTTTTCATGCAACGCAGATTTGATCTGAACATCATCATAATAATAGGTTTTAGATTCCAAATTAAATTAACAGAGATAAATTAATAAATGTAATAATAATGAATCAAAGAAAGAATTTAATACTATTGCTATTTAATTCTGTGACCTGTTTCAACTGTGGTAGAGTTTCTTTTAAATCTTTTAAAATATTACGATTGGTATTAAATATTTCAAAATAGTGTAGATTCTAGATCTAGATCTAGATTGCTGTCATCCATCTCTTTGTGATCTAGGTCTAGACCTACATGTGACTTACTTAATTTTTTTTTTTTTTTTTTAATGAAAAGTTACAAATTTCAACTCCTTTTACACGTAGTAGTACGACTAGATCTAGATCTATATGATAGAAAACATGGTCTAGAGTTACTAACTTGAAATATCGAAGGGGGAGAGCGCCGCTTTGACCAGTGATACATAGATCTAGTAAGCGTTGAGCCGATTCCATTTTCCCAGTTCATCTTATAAAAACAGACTTTTCCTATAGTTTTCTGTCATTAAAGCAGCCTACTGAGTTTATACGATCCCTCAACACTCTCGATTGTCACCAAGATGCTGCTTAATACAAATACTTAAAAGTTACCGCCACCCCCTCGGGCGGTGTTGTTTACGCAAAATTTCTTATGTTAAGCTCGGTTAGTGCAAATGCTTTAGCTTAAAAGTAACGTTTATGAATACCAAATTTCAATTTTTGGCATTAACCTGAGTTAACTCATTTGTGTTAGTTAACTCAACATTATGAATACGGGCACAGCTTCCCTAACTGTCATTTTATGTTTGTAACTCTATAACTGCGACCCAGCCTAAGGGCTGCAATGCCTGGCGGTACGCCTTGCCGGGCTTGTCAGTCTGCATTGTCAGTACCAGTGCTTAGCCTCAGGGTGTTTGTTTTGACTATAGAGACCCTGCCTTGACTTTGGAGTGACATAAATCACGGCAAAATTGACAACCATACTGACAAATATCTTCCTTTAATCCCTCCCTTTGCTTCACCTTTGTTCACTCACATTGTTTGAAAGGAGCTGATGGTAGGAGAAGGGGTTGTATTCTCAAACACATGTGAATTCCATATGGATGTCAAATTTGTCACCTCTCATCACACAGGCTATTTCCATTACCGATTTGTTCATAACCTTATGTAACTCCAGACTAAACCACTTCACATAGGGTTGTTCGTCTTATAGAATCTTAGTGCAAATTGCAAACTATCATTCCTCTGACCATGTGGACTTAGATTATTTTTTAATAGATCAGATCGGTGATGTTGGTTGGACAGTGACTACAAACAAATACATACAATGTTGTTCAAAGATGGCATAGAGTGAGAGCACCAGAGGGCTATCTGATATATAAACTAATAGATAGATAGGATACTCTGGCTTTCATTCATAGCAGTTATAGCTCACTTGAACTCTTAATAGCTTGAATTCTGGTCAATGCGAAACTTCTGAGGGGATTAAGTGGTCAGGGGAGTCTGTATTCTTATTCAGTATGGTGTGAACAAAGAGACTACATGTATTTGATACTCTCCTCCCGCATGATCGTTTCTTTTGATTATAGTTTCAGACTATTTGAGAGGCCTGAGTAGGCCACGTGGCCTTTGATTTCTTTCCTTCCATCTTTCTGTTACCTATTGCTGGGATTCAGCTCTTCCTATGGGCTGTCTCACAATCTTATTAAAAGAAAATAATTATTGACTATTGAAAGATTGTGTACTTAGATGCAGCCATACCTATTATGTGACATTTTGACAAAACTGGGTCTGATAACACTTAATGTTTGTGGACAAGCTGAGCAATAGCACAGCAATGCAACAGGCATAGCATGTAAAGGCCAGACTGTATAAACATGTGATCTATATTTAGTAAATTGTAAGATTGTAAGAGTAAATTGTATGATAAATTATTCGCATTTCACATGTTGTATAAATATATATCTGCAGTTCACTTGTAGGGTTAACTGAGTGAACAGAGACATGTTTGGTGTCCAAGTTTATGCACCTCTATACCCATTCCACCTGCAGATTAGTGGTATTCACTTCATAAATAGCATTTTATCTGTGCTACTACTAGCTTGTTACACTCCAGTCGCCCACAGTGAGGGCCTGGGGTTTATAAGTAGGTTCTCTGCTCCTACCTGTAGGTGGTATAAGCCCGCCATCGGTTGGTGTCTCTGATGGAGTGCCATCCTCAACATTGTAGGGGAGACATCCGTTCTCTCTCTCTCCTTGCTCCTCTCACTTTCTTTCCTCTCTTATATGAATATGTACGAGCATAAATATGTCTTACTGTGTTTGACACAATATAGCTGTAATCATGCTGATGTGTCATTTAGTCCCAACACAACCCAACCCAACGCAACACTTTTATCATGTACAGTCCTTGAGACTTTCAATATGTTTGCAGTAAATCTGACAGCTTGTTTCATGAAGTATGTTGATGTCTTTTCCATTTTTGTTTAAGTGTGACAGCAACAGAAAATGTCCAGCAGCCAGTCAAGCCCCTTATGCCAGAAAGTTGTCTTCTCCTCCCTCAAGCTATACCAAGAGGTGGCATTAAACCCAAGAGCAGCAAGAAGGTTAATGTTCATTTGCTCCTGGAGTTTGGCTTACAGGTAAAAAAAAAAAAACCTATGAAGTTCATAATAAAGGTCTTGTTTTCTTTAATTATAATTGCTGAAGAGTAAATTGTATGATAAATTATTCTCAGTGGATGGGTGCATGGGGTGGAGGGATGGGGGGTGGGGTGGAGAGAATGAAGTTGTTATATCATCAGGAAAGGTTTGAGATCATCCCACATTTCGACTCGGTATCCTGCTTTCCCGCGCTGTGAATATAAATTTACCCTTCCCACCCACTATCCACTTTCTGGCGGCTTTGTCTCTTTGATCCCGTATCATGTTCTCCTACGTGTCGGCTGGTCGCTGGCTGCCACCCCTTCCCCCTCCCCTCTCTCTCTCTGTTCATCATTTCTCCCGCGTGTCCACACCAGTCTTGCCTTACCCCTATTACATGGCATAATATAGCCTACAGTATAATTATTTTTATTTCTTGTCAGCAGAACTTTTGAATTTCAGCTAGATTTCTAAGTAGACATGCAATTTATTGTGAGCTTGCCTACACTTCTGGTTCGTTGGAACTGAGGGTGGCTCTGAGATAGTTCGTTCGGTAAAAGATATTTAATGAAGTCATTGAAGGGGAGAAAAAACGGGGATTTTTCTCTGTTCGTTGAATTTAAGGTGTTTTTTGAGTATGAGTTTGTTGGATTCGAGGTCTACTGTACTTGACTGTCAAATCTAGGTATTGAAACAGTATACAATTTGAACGTTTTCAAAACAAAACTGGACGGCCGGTTCTATGATTTCTATCAAGAGCACATAATTCTTATATTACTTCAGTTGCACTGGTCCCCAGTAAAAGCCAGAATGGACTTTAAATAATCAATTGCTTTCAATACTTAAACAAAACAGCACCACACTATCTTCAAGACTCAAACATCGATATACCTTATCTTTGTTATTAAGATGGTATGATGAAGTCCTTCTCAGTGTCTCACCTGAACCAAAGAAAAATTGACCACCTGACCAAAGAGTCAGCATTTGCTGTGCCACAGCGCACAGCTTTCCCAGCGTGCCTCAGCAGCTCAGTTCACTGCTGGTCAGCCAGGGAGTACAAGCTATATGCCGTAACTTGGTGAAAATGTGCAGTATTGTAACATAACAGTTAAGACAAAACATAAACATAGAGATGCAAAATCTGAATTTTTCTGTGGTATATTTTTAAATGATTTTTCTCATGAGAAAGAGAAGATAACTCTGGTTCCAAAAATGGGTAACTTGTGTTAAGTTTTTTAACATGTTCATCTTTATCTCCAATTATTAAATGAATGCTATGAATTTTGTCATTTAAAAAAATTATGGTTAGCAAGAAGAGGATTTAACCTTTCTAACAGTGGGAAAACAACTTTGGGGCAATGTGATCCTGCCACAATCAGGTGTTTAAATATTGTGACCCTCTGAGTAATGAATACATCCAGGCCAGCATCTCAGATCTGTGGGACAAAGACTTGCATTGTATGCATGCAGACACTGAACACAACTTTGTGTCATCGATAAAAACAGTGAAACAGAACATTGTGTTATTTACACTATAGTGTGCTCCAGTATGGAGGCAGCATACAGATATTGCATTATTAAGATTAAGCACATGACTTGTTACATAGATTAGCACATTAATAATGTAATAATATACACAGTCAAAATTATATATTTTATGAGGGTTGAGGGAAAATTCAAAAAATTTTTTTTTCTCCTTTTTGCATTACTAGATCTAGTATTTAGTTGTGGTTTAGTTTGTAGAAGTTTAAATTCATTTATGTTTGTAAATATGCTGCGTTATTTTTGTTGCATGTACTCTCTTCTCTGAAATGCTGAAATGTATGAGTTCCGCACCCCATTCACATCAGTGTCGTTCTATGAAGGAAATGTAGTGCATTTGTGAATGTGATGTTTAGGGAGAGTGTGTTGAGGGAAATATCTGTAATAAAGTTTCATATAATGGACCACTGTTGTCTGTATGGAAGCTCTTGTATTTTCTACTGTTGGTTGTGTGTGAAAGGAGTGCATGTATCTCACTTTATCCGGGATGTCAAATTTCTTACTGTAATAGGATTTCCTACTTTTTGGTTGTCAGTAATTTCTCTGTTGGCTCCAGATCCAATATTATTTACCATTGACATAGTTTAGTTTCACATGTTGCTAAAGTTTATACCAGGAACTTTTCCTACTTTTTCATGTAGACAGATGAGGAGCTAGGTCCAGCTCCGTGGCGTTGAACAGCCGCGTGCACTCCTCCTCTACCTCGGCCCGTCTTCTTTCCTTGAGCCACCTCACTTTGCGCAGTGCATAGTCCAACTTGTACCGCCTCTGGGCTTTATTTATACATGTATTAACGTAGTGCTTATTGAGGACGGTAGTGGCTTGCCCATTTGACAATCGAATAAATTCATTTAGTGTTGGATTGTGGGATCGGTTGAGGCGGTTTTGCTGACTCCAGATCCGTCAAGACCAGCGTTTGGTCAGGGCAGTCGCCCTGAAGTCGCCCCCACCCCCCCTCCCCCCATTAGGAGGTGGAGAATGTGCCTGGCCTGGCCAAAAGTGATGGCTAAGGACAGAACCCGTGCCATTCATGCGCCTCATACGGTGACATCCGCAGGTGACCCCGAAGGGCTGTGGGAAGCGACACCGGATTCCTAGGTGGAGACCTCTGTATTTATAGAACAAGGGCAAGGCCGATACTGTCTTGTTCAGAAATGAATGCATTTTGATTTCTGGAATTTAAAAAAAAAAATCATCACATTCTAAGCCCATTTTCTCGGTTCTAGCCCAGGGACTTACTTCTCATTTTGACTGGCCAGGAGACATATATTTCACATGAAATTTACATATCCTGCAGGAGGAAGTCCCCCAAAAAGTGCTTCAGAATTATTTTTGATGAAACTGAATAGATATATTGTTAAAAACCTAAAAGTGATGAATACATCAACACTATTTTATGTATAAATATCAAAACTCAACCTGTGATTGAGGTACCGGTACACATTGGAGAGGCAGCATCATATTTACATGATATTTTAGCATTTAAGCCTTAGAACTTGGTATTCATTATTTAAAGGAGAGGAAATAGTTCCACAGGCTGAGGTATGAATAAACACTCATATTGAAATCTTGTCAAAATCATGGAAGGAAAAAGATTTGTCTTGGATTGAAATTATTTGAATTATGAATTTCAGGAAGCTGTGTAATACTTAGTGAGGCAAAATTTTAATTCTCTACCATTGATTTTGTCCCATCAGCTGCTGAGCATGTGCTTGAAAAATTCATCCTTGGAACCCACAGATCGCTCACATTTGGAAATGCTTGACCCAGTAATCCCAGTTATAAGGGATTGCCTGAGTGATTCTCATGTTAAGGTAACAAATCTTGAAAATACTGGGAAGGAAGTTGGAAATACTATGAATCAGAGGGAACTAAAACCTTTCCAACCAAATAATATATCACTTTTTGCATTTTATTTTGTTAGTGATTATTCTGTGATTAATTGTGATAAATGTCATATTAATTTGTTCACAGTTAATCAGTTTTGAATTGAATACCTGCTATTCACATTTCATTATTTGATATTTTCTTTGATTTTGCTCTATCTTGGGATCAACTGACAGACTGCTTTTCTTTATTCAGAATTTTTGTCAGATCATTGCATTATTAAAAGAGATAAATTAAGTCCGCTTTTCATGTGAAAGGAAATGTATGATATGTTACAAGTGGCTCAAAATTGAACTTTCTTATGCAACTTTTGTGCAACTCGTGTCAAAAAATACGATGGGTGATCTTTTTTTTTTTTTTTTTTTTAAATATTTTAATGCCAAAATCAGCACTGAAAATTGATGCTGAGAGTAAAAATTTTAAATATTGCGCTTATGCAGTATTCCATACTTTGGCCTCTTATTGACAGTATTTTGAGATTAAAAAAATATTTCAAAGACATGAAATTGTGGCTCTTGTGCAATCGGTAAATGCTGAATTGTTTATTTGTCATAACAATACTGTCATTATACATCTCACCAAACAACTAATTGCCCATCAAATTTGGATCCAATACAAAGACTGACTCATTTCAGTATGACAGTGATATCTTTCCTGTCATGATAGGTATATGGTAATTTTCCATGTTCAAATGTAAATTAAGATTATTAATGTCTTAAGGGGGGTGCGGGTTCTGGGAGTGATTTTTCGAATGCTTGGACTAGGGATTTTTTAAGCTTCAAATTCAGGCTCAGCATGTCCAAATTAGAGCAAAAGTGTGGAAAAAAAATTTGTTTTACATCCGGTTGCCATGACAGCGCCGCCATATTGGATTTTGTGTTTTGAAAATTAGCTGTTTTCAAAAGCCTAAGGATCCTAGAGTATTGAATGGAATTGTGTGAAATTTTGCACATGAATAATATGATCCTATCTAAAGGACAAAATGCATTTGCTTTTTGTTTATATGTCAAAAAATATTTTTTTTATAAATTTTTTAAAATATGTATATGGAGGGATGTAAATTTTTTGCATTTTCCACCAAATATCCAATTTCCCTTCAGAAACGGAAAAGAAATTGAGAAAAAGCGATGCATTTTATAAAAACACATGCTATGGAGAATGTATATTCCAAATATGAAGGCAATTGGATGAGAAATAAAAAAGCCTTAGGAACAAAAGTGAAAAAATCATGCATATTGAGAAAATCGCAATTAGAGTTTCATAATACTGCCATTTAGCGGGAAGGTGTTGGTGCCATTTTGGGGCATACAGCATATATTTCTGGCCTTATTCATTATTTTCATGATATGAGAAAATTTCAAAGTGTGTAAAAATAGGAAAACTCCATTTTTGATGTTTTAGTCCCAAAACCTTATTTTCAGGACCCGCACCTCCCCCCCCCTTAAAAGCTTCCCCATTGTCCGCCCCCAGCACCGCCCTCTATTAGTGATTAACAGCTGTGGCTTTCTCAATAATATTTTGTTGTGTTCTGCCACCCTATCAATATACAGCACATTAACCCGTGGTGTAGGTGCAACGTTTAGAAAACGAGACCAGTGCTATCTTTTCTCTCTCTTTCTCTATCTAAGCTTATCTATCTATCTATCTATCTATCTATCTATCTATCTATCTATCTATCTATCTATCTATCTATCTATCTATCT
>JBCAUA010594254.1:0-16213 GCA_038406235.1 Peronia verruculata
AAAAAAAAAACAAAACACCACGCCTTCTCCGAGCCAAACAATAGAACATTGTACCAAACTGAGCCAAGATTTAAGAATGCAACCACTCACGTCACGTAGGAATGACTAACTAGCTAACTGCACGCACGATCTCTCCGTGTCTCCCTGACATCCACTGTGCATGACACAGGGCACGGGACGAGCATGCCACAGGGCACGATGACACGACTGTGGAATGTAACACGCATCAGTCTTCACATGAGCCGGAACTATCAAATATTTACTCAAACTTTACAAACCACTTCTACAAGAAACCAGAAGCACTGCAATACATTAAACATAAAAGAAGAAGAAGAACAACAACAACAATAACAACAACAAAAAAAAACGAGGAACAAATATTAAACAAGCCCTCTAATAAATAAATAAATAAATAAATAAATAAATGAATACATTTTAAAAAATAAATTAATTTAAAAAAATAAATAAATAAATAAATGAACATTAACGAGACGTTTGCATCAATTCAAACATAATTTTTCTCCTTCCTGACTTCCAAGTGCATGAGAAACTGATGGAAACTTACTTCAACCTGATCATACTTGTGACTGGAGCTATCTTCCAATTCTACATTAATGTATAAGCTCAATAAGTTTACAGAAATGGCTCAGCTTACCATATTAAACACCGTATACAATCACAAGGACCCGTTCGCTTTCTGTTTCCTGGTCAATAAGCCAACTCAATGCACCGTACAACCAATTCGGCTCCTTTGTCAATATCAATGATGTCATTAAGTATGTAACACTTTGTACAGTTCTCAATTACTTGCGAGTGCACATTGATGACATTATTATTATATTTAGCTGAATCTATAAACAGATAGAAAAGGAAGGAGACAGGAGGAGCAGGAGGTTGGGCCAATTTTTTCTTGATCTTGTCTGTTCTGGTGGCTGGTCATGAAAAGCCGTGTGTAGGTATGAATCACACGTGTACTGTTAGGGCCAAGTTATTTAACTGCTATCAGGTGGTCTTAATATTTAACATTCCAGGCAACTCGAATAAACTCTATATCTCACTTTAACTCCTACTTAAACCTAACCCTATAGATAATCTCAACCCTAAATCTAACCCTAGCCATATAATCCCCCATCCCCACCCTCCCAAAACCGACCCCAAAGCCACTAGGCCTGGTGTGAAACTATTCCCTTCTACACAGATAATCTAAAACGCCTAATGTACTGTATTGAATCAAATCAAATGATATCATCTGATTGGTTGAAAAGGAAAACCTGGCCGCAACAGAACAGACCACAGAAATCTAATTTGACCACCTGTTTGCAACAAGTCAGTGCGATGTTCATTATGAACATTTTTATATCTTGAACAGTAACTGTGAAAGAAATCTCCGCTTGAGAACCAACAAAGTTTGTTTTATCTTGCCTTACATCTGTGCTAAACTCTGTCACATCCACAGTGTTGCTGCCGCCACCAATTCAAGCCACTTGTGTCTACGAGACGGCCAGGCAGACCAGCAGACCCATGTTGAGAAACACCCTCAAACCCCATCGTGTGACTGACCCCAGCTTCAACAGTAACGGTCAGACAACCACGGCGTCTTCACCGCATCCAGTGGATATAAACGACAAAGCGCCCACAATACAAGCCAGCGAAATCCAAGTTCCAGGTCCCAGTAACGACCGCTCACCTTCTGAAACCCTCATACCAACTGCCCACACGATAACCACTGAAAGAGTCAAGGCGAAAGGTGAAACCCCTGTGCTCATATCTCGAAAATCCTTTCCAACTGCGACAAAGTCTTTCACTTTCACGTTTGACCGAACTACGACACGACTTGCCAGATTGAATACTTCATTAGATATCCGTGATTCTGGATCCAGCAGAAAGAAACAATCCTCAAACGCCAAAGAAAGGCATAGTAATGGTGCTTTTTCTCCAAGGAAACTGGGGCAGCTGAATCGAAGAAGAAATAATATCGGTGTGGCCAAGGAGATGGAAACTCTCAAGCTCCAAGATAGGCCAAACACAACTGACGGTATTGTAGGTGGGATTGGAGGCGGAGGCAGCGTAGAACAGGATATGGTGGAAGAGTGGAATGTAAGCCAGGCTTACAATGTGACTGATCATGATGATGAACTGATGACCATGATGCCTTTTACCTCAGGTAAGGAATCGTAGGTGGATAGTTTGTGGTAAGCTGAATAGATTTGTCACGGGAATGGATGGATGGATGAACTGAGAGACATACGGATGGAGGGACAAATGGATGGATGGGCAGTCGGTGGGCGATGGATGGATAGATGGATGGATGGGTGGGTGGAGTGACGGATAGACGGATGGGTGGGAGGTCGGTGGACGACGTACGGATGGATGGATAGACAGACGGACGGATGGATGGATGGACGCACAGATGGATGGCTGGGCAGTCGGTGGGTGATGGACGGATGGATGGATGAATGAATGGGCCCATAATTATATAGTTAGTGCTAACTGTCGTCGTCCTTCAGGTACAGACCGAGACGATGTCATCCTCATCATGATTCTCATCATCTGCCTGACTATCACCGTCCCTTTGCTCATCGCCGGCGTCGTCTCCCTCCGCTCTGGGGGCAACGCCTTGCTCAACATCAGCATCCCCAACAACAACAGCAACCACCACAACTACCAGTATCACTCCGGAATGTTTAGCACCTCCCCCCCCCCCTCCATCCTCCACTCCATCCTCCCACCGGCTTCCATTTCCACTGAGCTCCAGCTTGTGACGATACCAGCAACGCCTTCATTCACGCCAAACAGGAAAAGCCAACCTGGCACAGAGTCATGACCTATCAGTTTCACAGGGCTGCAGCAGGCAGGGATGCTGTCTTCATGATCTGCGATCACAAACCCATGGAAAAAAACAACAACAAACAAACAAAAAAACGACATCATTTTCGTCCCAGAGTCACAGTGCCAGATTATCAGATCTGCAATAAATGCAGCTTTGAGATTAACGCCCATGAAGTTTTGCTAAAACTGTGATATATAAAAACTGGACTATGGTGTTGGAGAACTGTTATAGCTGCCATTTTTTTTTTTGGTAGCTTATTTGAACTTGTAACAAATCTGAAATGAAGGCACTAGCACTTAAATTCAAAAACTAATTTTTTGCAGATAATGACATTTTTACTCTGGACCAGCGTTATAGATCTATGTATACCCCAGAGAGCTCAACCACAAATGTATCGGCAATTTACCCTAGGTATGAAGTTAAATTAATCAGAATGATACTGGTTGATCTGGCAGACAAATCTCGTCAGACTGAATCTGAGACATACACAAACAAACAAACAAATCAACGAGTAGTTTTAATGCCAGTATAAGACAATCCAGATGGCATTTGTATGCTTCCTGTAATTATAGATAACGTTTTACCAATGTTTTCTTGGCATTGCCGACTACGAGGAGATACTGACTACATATTGTACATATAGGCCTACTTTGTTTTTGTTTTTCCATTTGTTAAATCTGTTGATATCGCTGTGCTTTTTTTTGTTCTTCGTTCTCGTTGTCCCATGGAGTTAATTAGATACTTGTCGGGGCACAGTGACTGCTGTAAACCAATATCAGAAATTTACTGGCAATCACTGATTCAGATCGATCTCATGTGAAAGCTAGCGCATTTGTAGTGCGGTACATATATACATGTACTGCATAGCATTTCTTTTCCCTCTCTTCTCATTTTGGTCATTGTTGACTGTGTTTCCTATAAATTCTAACATGTTCATGACGTACAAAGCACATTTTCCATGATATAAAATTATGTCTATGTAAGAACCTAGTGGAAAAGCAATGGTGGTGTTTGGATACAGACCGTTTTGCTTATGTATGAATTCGCATGACCACTGTGGCTAATAAAAATTAAGTCATCACATTATTTCAGCTGGCTTGGCTTCATCTATCCAAATTTACAATTACACTGTCTGACTTGGTCTTGATGATCTTATATCTGTCCCATCTCTCTCCTCAACATCATCTGGCACCGGAACGTTCTGTTGCTGGTAAGTCCTAATGTGACAGGCTGTTGTGGTGGCATGTGTAGTTACAAACTATTGTCCCCCCATGGGGGCCTGGGATTTATAAGTAGGTTCTCTTCTCCCATCTGCAGGCGGTGTACGCCCGCCATCGGTTGGGTGCCCCCCATGGAGTGCCATCCTCGACATTCCATGGGAGACATCTCTTCTCTCTCTCTCTCTCTTCTTGCTCCTGTCTGCTGTCCCATTTTTTTTTTCTTCTCTCTTCTTTTTGGCGTGTTAGCGTATCTTACCGTGTTTGACACAATATAGCCGTAATCGTGCTGTGTCGCTAAACCCAAAAACAAACAAACAAACAAACAAACAAACGAACAATCTACTGTCAGTCCATCCACTCATCCATCTGTCTGCCCATCAATCCACTCGCCCATTCATCCATCCATCTATCCATCCATCCACTCAACGCATTGGACTGGAAGGTCAACTCAAAATGGATGGGGTAGTTGGTAATGACTTTGATGAAGACAATGAGACCAATAAGGCAAATAACATTATCATGTTCAATTTTCCCCCATCGGATTCCACATGTCATTGTTTGTTTCGTTTGGTGTAATATGTTAACAGTTACTGCCGACAGACAGTTCACCTGAAATTTTAAGATGTGTATAACGAAAGTGGTGGTGGCGATGATGGCAATGTCAGTTTAAGTAATACAGACATCACATTTAATGTTCGGATGTCGCTAATTTGAAATGTGCGCACTGAAGGGGGGGGGGGGGGAATAAGAGGAATGTACGAATTTACTGGGATTGATTTTTGTGTGTATAATAACTGGCCATTTGCAGCTTTGTCTCAACACAAGAAGTTTGGCGTGTGTGTGTGTGTGTGCGTGTGAGTGTGTGTGTGAGAGAGAGAGAGACAAAACGTTCGAGGAGAAAAAAAGAATATGTGGGATTAAACCTTTTATCACAAATGTGCTGGTCAAGAACAACAACAACAACAAGAAGGTAATAGTAATGGATAAAACCAACCGCTTTAATCTGCATTTCCAACAAGGATAGTGATGTGGATTACTTTACGACACGTTCTCATGATAGGACTGGAGACTATGGAAGAACGACAGTGTCCAGGGCTCACTATTTTCAAAGTTACAGCCCCTTATTTTGAGTCCTAAGCCTTTCTTATCACATCTTAAAACATCGCAAGGAACAGAAAGCCACCCACTGTCGCCCAAAGCAATGGTTTGAATCAACAACATCAACAAACAAAAAGCATGTAAAAGTTCAGTTTTTATTCCATGAGTATAACGTAGGCTCAGTGTGATTTTTCCCTTGCTATTTTCAGTTAACACTTTGCCTGCCAACACATTATTGCACATCATTCTAATGACTGTTCATGCTGTCAGTAAATTTCAGATAAAAAAAAAAGTTTGGAAAGATTCTATTCTTTTTTTTTTTTTAGCTAAAAAGATACAAATATGGATTTTCACCACTTGGTGCACTTTTACGACTTTCAGAAACGTCTAGTACTGCGCTTAGCATGCGAAGCGTTAATCTTTGACGTACGCGTTCTTACAACAAGCGCACAATCCCGGCAGTGGAGCAAAATATCCAGTGACAATATTCGACTAAGCAAAAACCTGGAAATTCCGGGCGGAGTGTTTGTATCCCCTAGCTAGAAATAGAACACTCACTGATGTTTGTTACCGCTTCATCACGAGATCTGAGAACAACTGTCATCGACCCCGTGCATTTTTATGTGTTTTTCTATGTCAATGTGAACACTTTAAAGTGTCTGTACCCCCTAGCCTACTAAAATTAAACGGGGATTTCCGGCCGTTCCGGCTTGGTCGGAACAAATCTATTATACAGTCGCTCAAAATGTTTGTTGAGACAAGGAAAGAAATAGTTCATATTCGACTAAGCAAAAACTTGGAAATCCCCGCCGGAGTGTTTGCAACACCCCCCCCCTCCCCCGCTAAAATAGAACACCCACTGATGTTTGATGTTTCCGCTCAACCAAGAGATCCGACAACACTATTGTCACCAGTCCCGCGCATGTTTTATTCGTTTATTTGTCTATGTCAGTGGTAGTCAACAGTCTGGAGTGTTTGTGCCACATGCTAAATTTAGACGGGGATTTCCCGCCGTTTGCTTGGTCGGAACAAATCCACTCATGCGCATACACCACATCAACAAGTAAAAAACAACAACAGAAAAAAAAAAAGAAAAACAGCTGAACTATGACGGTGATGTGGCTGATATAATGCATTTATACAGTCTAATTAGCACATGTGCTTTGTATGTGTGTACACGGCTAACACTGTGCAAACACATTACATACTCTTCATTTACACTTGTGTTCAGTCTGGACGAGGCAAAATACGTCGACAATAACAGCAAAATAATGACAGATTTTCACAATAGTGTTACTTCTCTAAGATAAAAACACTGGTCGTTTATTGCCAGAAACAGAGAGGGGGGGGGGGGGGGAGATGAAAGAGAAATGGGGAAAAAACAAAGATGCTGTTTACATCATAAGTCATTTGATGATAGATTATGCATGTAATTATACTGAGTTAATCCACCGTGCCACCTGGGCTTTTCATTTTTATTGGCACCATTTGACAGCTCTCATGTTCCTGAATGCTGTGAGAATCAGTTGTATTTTGGCATAAATCTGACTTATGGCATTATCGCAGAGCAATGACCACAATAACACACTGTCAGTCTGTATGTGTGCTGTAAAGCTTGACTCACTGCCAACACATCTGTGCTTCATCATATTATGCCTGCCCGGATTCTGATGAAGCATGACACATAGTAACAGCACAAAGCAAGGGTAAGGGGAAAGTGATCTCAGCACAAAGTTAATACGAAATTGTGCAAACAAGTACAATCACCTTCGTATGAACACAAGTGGTGGTAAGTAAGTCTTCATCATGACTTGATGGAACCAAATACGACAGGCAGTAAATGAGTAACAGCAAACTGTCGGGATCATTTAACTCTAGCAAAAAGGTACATGGGCCCTTGAACACTCCATAATCATCTCAGTGTTAATGCCATCGTTTGCAGAAAATTGCAGCCCAACTTTTGAAGCCAAACTGTCTTAATACCAAATCCACGAACATGAACTCAAGTGATATCAGTATTCAGGGGTTAATGTTTACAAAAAAGCCCCTATAATCCATATACTTGTAACTGCACTTTTCTGAAAATACTAACATTGGCCCTTAGACACTGTGGCTTTCATGCATTGAGATTTGCACGTGACGGGTAAAAATAAAATTAAATGAATACAAGCAGTGGTAGACAAACCTCACAGCAGTAACCATATGCAATATGAAGACTCTATCTTGATTGATCTTCAAGATGTAGTAAACAAAAAATGTGTTAAAAATGCTGATTCGGCGGTTTATTTTTGTGCTGCAAGCAGAAAACTATATAACACAAAAATATGTTTAAGTGCTAAGGGCATTCATTTTCATCCCGACAAACACACTGGTGTAGAAAAACAAGCAGAGAAACAATTCAATAGCCATTTGGTGTATACCCCCCCCCCCCTAACCTAATGAAGAAAAATACTCGCTTTGAGTTCTCACTACCACAGAAATAGACGAAAATTGTATTATGATAGCGATCTCTGGCAGTCGTAATACTCATAATCCACTGCTTGTCACCGCTAAAAACACCGCAATTTGTTCATAATTATCGGCCCAAACAAAGAAGCTAAAGCAATGTCCTGGGGAACACATTTCGTTCTCAGTGGATTCCCTCCCTCTAGGGGCTCTCCTTTTTATGTGCGTCATATTTATAAAGCCTACCTTGATGTATTGTCTCTCTTCACTGATTCTAGTTTCATGGATACATGTATTAAAACAAAGGAGATGTAACTTTAAAAAAAAATAAAAATAAATACATTAATTTTAAAAATAATTTTTAAAAATCCTGTTTTCTCAAAACATTCATCTGATCATTTTCACGCCTCAAAAATGCAAGCAAGAACATTCACTGAGATACTGAGATGTCATGAAGGATGCTCAAATGACATGGGCACAGGTTTACTGACATGAGAATGACAACGGATATGTTGTTGTCCACTGAGGTTTATGGTGAGGGGGGGGGGGGGAGGAGAAGAACTATTGACTTACCAATGACAACGAATGAATCAATCTCGACCCACCTGTTAAAGTAAAATAAATGGAGCGTCGGGATCCATTGAATAATAATAATAATAAAAAAAAAAAATCAATCAACGCACCCAAGGTCGAATGATGTAAACTCGACTGTAGATTTTGGCACAAAAGTCCAAACACACCAGCACGTTCTACCTGACACTCAACGGGTTAAAACAGACACCCGTGTCTAAAACCTTAATCTGAGCCATGGCCTTGCTTATCTTTGAGTGGAATCATAAATTACCCGTTTCAAGTCCTTTGTAGATCAAAGTTGAGCGACTGTGTTGTGAAAGGGCTTTTGATTTTTTAAGGCGATACAGATTAATAATGCATAAAATGTCTATTCGCTACTCTCTGGGGAGGAAGATCTTCGTATGACAAAACATCCATACTCGTGTTGTGGTCAGTCTTAAAAATGGCGTTTTGCAACAAGCCATGAAACAAGCAAGGCATTTTCAGCTCGACCAAAATCCTGTCTTTCAGTCAACGTTGCTCCCATATTGAGTAACGCACAAAAGTATTATTGAAAATGGGAGAATCTCTCTCTCTGTGTGAGTGTGTGTGAGAGAGAGAGAGAGTAAGAGAGACAGAAAAAGAGAAAGAAACAGACAGAGGAATGAGAGAGTAGAGGGAGAAAGAAAGAAAGAAAGAAAGAAAGAAAGAAAGAAAGAAAGAAAGTGGGTCGGGGCACAAATTCAGATCCAGTATAACTGAATTGGGGAAAAAAAAAATTGACATCGCCTTCCAAAATTATGATGTTACAATAACAGGCATCAACGAACATTTTAGATCTACTTCAACTGTAGCGATACAAATAATAAATTTAATTAAAATAATCATAATCATAATAACAATGATAAAATGATCATGTAATAATAAAAACAAAGACGATGTAATAATAGTAATGATCTAAAAAATCCAAAGTTACACATCAAGTTTGAACACGATAGGGGGCAAGTCACAACTAATTATGCCTCAGACAAATAGAGCATGGCAAAGTTCAACACGTGCCCCAATGTCACAATCAGCGCATAGTTTTCATTCATTCAGTGGTCCTGTACGATGAGGTACTTTCCAGGTCAATCACATGACCGGAAGGAACATGGCTATTCTACTATCCTCCTCTGACAGAATGTCACATAGTTTTCATTCATTCAATGGTCCTGTACGATGAGGTAGTTCCAGGTCAATCACATGACCGGAAGGAACATGGCTACTCTACTATCCTCCTCTGACAGAATGTCGCATCGTTTTCATTCATTCAGTGGTCCTGTACGATGAGGTAGTTCCAGGTCAATCACATGACCGGAAGGAACATAGCTACTCTACTATCCTCCTCTGACAGAACGTCACATACGCATATCTAGGTCAAATCACGTTTTTGTCGGACTGAAATAGATTTGCTCCGACCACGCCAATGACTGGAAATCAGTACGTCTAATTTCAGTACGGGGAACAAACACTCCAAACTGTTTACTACCATGGGCATAGGAAAACATATTACAAAATGGGCACTAGTGGAGCACTACGGTCCCTATCCTGAGGCGGCCATTTGTCTTTATGAGTGGGCGGACGTGGGCAGAGGTGGGCGAGAGCAACCCCGCTGGGACCCTCGACCAGCACAAGTCCACCCTAATGGTAACATGTAGCCTAGGTCCGACGAGCAGGTGACGGTCCTCCCTAACGCTAACATGTATGAGACCCTACTTCTGCCCACCTCCGCCGCCCACCCGTAAACAAAAATGGCCGCCTCACGATAGGGACCTTAGTGCTCCACCAGTACCCAAAAAATGCACGGGACCATCAACCATATTATTGTTCTCGGCTCTCGTGGTGGCGTGGGAACAAACATCAGTTAGTGTTCTATTTTTAGCAGGGGGTACAAACACTCCGGCTCGGACTTCCGGGTCTTTGCTTAGTCGAATATGAACTATTCCTGATGGCAGGACACATCTTTAGCGCTTGGTCTGGTGCCTATATCTTGAAAACATAGGGATTTCAATATAAACTTTTTTTCAGATACGAATTGTTATTGGAGATGCTACGTGATGAAATCAGGCTCTCGTCAAATTTTGAGCATATGGAGTTATTGGTATAACTGTAAAGATTATTCATTTCCCTTTCTGTCTGTGCAAAAAGTATTGGTCTACCTTAAGTAGAAGTTGAGATACTTGCAATTAAAGATGACAGGAGTGACCTGTTGCTGCAGCTGAATTTAGTGAGAAAATGACCGATCACTTTAGTAAATCCTTATCAATCATTGTGAGACAATACCACTAAATTGCAATTTTTGGACTTTTATCCAATCAATTTCATCAAATTGAACCCTGAAACGCATTTTTCGACTGATATAGAAGGAGTCTGGCGAAGAAAAAACTTTGCGTTAAAAATTCGTTCCCACTTGAAAAACACGGAATTTCTCCGATCGGTTGTGTTTGACGAGCGCCTGATTCCATCGTGTCGCGTCTCATTTAATGAATAACAGCTTAAAGCGGCTTTTCAGCTCTCACATAAAATTTTATTTCTGCATATGCGACGTTGTCATAAGAGGGTAGATCCTTCACCCGCCGGTTTATGCGGTATGGACATGTCTGAATGCTAATCATTCGCTAAGATCTGCCTGCCACAGGTAGAACAAGTACGCACATCAGAGTGTGAGTGAAAAGTCCCTAGTCATGTAACCCATCTCGAAATACTCCGAGACAGGACCAGACTCTAGTTCGCGAGCTCAATTCTTTGTTGTCCTATCTCCATTTTGGGCGATTTGGAGATATATATATAAGTCATTAGCCAATTTACAATATACTGTAGTCATTTCACCGATCACTTGCCCGAACAGGTATATTTTGAAAATCATTTTGTCCTATCTCCTATGTACAAAAACAGTTGCTAAACACAACTCATCAATTTTGTCAAAATGTGAAAAATGGAACAGAGTTGGCAGGTGTCACGCTAAAAATCTATTGCAGAAATAAGGACACAGCAAAACAAAACAATGCAGTTACACCGACCAGTGCTGGCTTCCAGAAACAAACGAAACCAGTGCAAGGAATGAATTATTACATCATTATTATGTTCTTTCACAAATAGAGCAACAAGATTACCACCACGACCGACTGCATTTAACAATGAAAACATGTTCTACATCAATGTGTATGGTGTAATGTATTAGGCGATAACAAAAAGATAATGCAGTGTACATAATATTAATATGTAGGACTGCCCATACGATACGCAGCAGTTACAATGTATTGACTCGACAATTAACTAAAGACTAAATGACACTGGAATTACAAGTGGTAAGGTCACTTTCAGCTCCCGCCCCCCCCCCTCCCTACATAATATAACAAATTAAGCCATAATAAAATATGTTGACGATAGCAAAAACGTTATATATTTGTAAGCACGCCTAACACCAGAGAAACCAACATGTGCATTGTGTTTCTATTAATATGAAAGAGATAAGTTCACATCCATAATAGTCTTACATTCATATCTAGCCCCTGCTTTGTGAAGAGAGAATGGAAAGTCACAACAGGAATAACACAAAACAGATGGTAAGGTTTGTAGGGAGATAACAAACAGTGAGCACTGACACTGAACACAATTGTGACTGACTCAGAGAAACAGAGAGCAAATCTTAGCAGCAACACCATCTGAGGGACCAATCTACTGGTGCACAATGCAATACAGAGTACTTAAATGAAGGGTATGCGATCAATCAGTTAGGACTCATATAAACAAAACTGTTACTCCAACAGAGAAACAGAGCAATTTTAGAGGCAACACCATCTGCAGGGATGTCAATCTGTCTACATGAAAAAGTAGGAAAAGTTCCTGGTATATTCTCTAGCAACATGTAAAAGTGAAGTACGTTAATGGTAAATAATACCGTTTTGGGCACCAACGGAGAAATGTCTGACAGCCAAAAAGTAGGAAATCCTACTGAAGTCGGAAATTTGACATCCCTGCATGAATGCATCTGATACAGAAAGCTATGATAAATAGACTGCACAAGGTAATACTTAAGTGAAGGGTGTGGTTACTGCAAGAAGTAAAGACTTATAGGAATAAAACGGTGACTGAAACAGAGAAACATACAAACACTGAAGCAGATAATGAAGGAGTCTAAGATAAGGAGATTACATAATACTATGATGAGGGGTATTATGGTTACAAGCCGTGATCATTCACAAATACAAACATGTGGTGCAAATCTAAAAATATAGGACAAAACAGTGGTACTAACTGATAAAGTAAATATGAATACTGTAAAAACACAATGCTATGAAGGAGGCCGTGACTTCTATAAACCAGCAGCAACAACGATAATAGCATGCATCAGTTAAAAGCACTTGATACTCAAACAGACATCCTGAAAAATTATTTGTCATAGCCAAGCGGTGACCCAGATGGATTATTCCACTTGAACAACTACACAACAACGTGAGCTGTGAGTCGATCAATCCAGTAAAGAGCACAAGCCATCCAAAAACTGACAATGCTTGGCCTGCAATAATTCCGCACGACAGTCCAGCATTGCGCTCAGCACTTCAAATGTCCTTCATTGTACCTCATTGTGTCCTCTAGTGTGCATCAGAATGTCCTCTGGTACACATCCAAGAGTCCTTGTTTACAGGCGCATGTCATTTCAGCAAGTCCTCACTTATATCTGAAAGTATCCTCTATGAAAATTACGTTTCAAAGTGTCCTGCGTTATCATTATGCCTTTAGTGGATTCAGACAAATGTAGCACTTCTTTTCTTGTACCTTAGCACACTTCTAGATTATCTTTGCAATATCCTCAGATAACCCCAGCCAGTCCTCTAGTTGGCCTAAAGGATGCTCTCCTGTACATCAACATAATCTGATACATAGTCAATATAGTCTTTGGTTTCTTCAACATATCCAGGTGGACATCAACGACCCAGATCCAATCATGGCACATCCTCCGGCCCTCCATCCACATCTGCAGGATCATCTATGGATACCTCGGATGTATTAGAATCCACAGGCCATCCACCCTTTTCCACGTCAGCATCCAACTGCCTAGCAGCTTCCATCTAAGTCAAAGAAAACATAAGAACACGGAGGTACATCCACCAACTGTTATCAACATGCAAAACAAAGTATATATCATAGACAGGCTCTCTGAGGGGAAAACAAATTCTATACTGTATTTTTTACTTTAACACTGTTGAATCAATATTACTGATTGGTATCCGTATCAATTAAGAATGAGACATAATGTTTGCTTCCTAAAACACTAGAGCAGTTTCAACGAACAGTCGAGGTGTCTCCTCCATGTGTTCCAGCATGCACAAGATCCCACTGAATGTGTTTACCTGACTCATGCTGACGAAGCTACCGCTGTCACTGAAAGAAATTTTTGCGAGAGACTACCCCCCCCCCCCCCATTTGTTTTGTACGTGATGCTGGGTAGTGAAGTTATATAGTATATATCGATGTTTCAAATGTAGAGCTTAAGCGAATGTGACCTCCCGCAGTTACCCCTCAGATCAAATCATCTCCCTCTTCTTTTCCGTTGACTCCCTTTGTCTTTCCCTCATCAATCTGTAACTTTGTTACGCAACTTTTTTGCCTGTGTGCAAGTGCGGTTTGTGTTAAATTAGTTATACAATTGGTCAGGACTACCCCCAATACATTAACTACTGTATCATATTGCACAAAAAGCCACACCCCTGTTTACAGCTCACCACTACATTATTCAGTAGAGACTAAGCACACAATTTTTTTCTTTTCGAAGGAAGCCAGGGGAAACCACACAAGCGTATTAAATCTACTGTTTAGAGTTCCTTCACCCGAACAATGAGTGTTTTTGTACGGTATGAAGATCTTCTTCAGATCTAAGCCCAAACATCGCCCCCAAACTTGCCTCATTTAGTACTGTCAGGCAAAACAAAATGTCGGCCGTAGAATGTTCTAGCTGATGCACAGCATGCTGCATGATCTGTCTGTGTCTCTTGCTGGAAATTTCAGAGTTTCTACATCCATATTAAATCGAATTCAATTTTTCAAAGTCAATTTGTTGTCTGATATCTGACATTTTGAATCCCCCACCCTCCCACCCACTCTCCCCTCCTCAAAAGGACTAGCACTTTAAATCTTTACCCTTTAGAACAATGAGGAGTTAGATATCAATAGCTCAGGGCCTGAATAAAAATGGACGCGCTTTTTTTTTTTTCTTCTTAAGTTTATGGAAAACAACATGATGTCCACCGTACAAGCTTAAACAGACATTTTTATGATTTTTTTTTTTTTTAAGGAAAGAAAAAAAAAAAAAATCACCTCTGCTTCCACCTCCAGGATTTCAGCCTCATCCTCCAACTCCTGGTGTTCCTCATCGTACTTCTCCACCAGAGCGGCAATCAGCCGGCATCGGTCCGAACCGCAGTTGCAGGGGACAGGATGGTCAGTGGAGGTGTCCGAGTCCTCTCCAGAGACATCATTCATCTCGTCCTCTTCATCTTCTTCATCCTCTTCTTCATCTTTTCCGGGGTCGTTTTCATCCACCAGCGCCACCGTGATTCTGTAGTGGCGCTTGTTGCCGGGATCCTGAGCCATTTTGACCCGACAACACAGATTTATGCCCTTTTCTACCAGAATGGTTCTGGGCAGGAATATGACCGTCTGTTTCCAGTGCGTGGGAGGGTCGGACGGTCCGGTTCTAAGGGCTACTACAGTAGTACTACCACCGCCGGACCTTGTCGAACTTTCCGCTGTCTTTCCTGTCACTTGATTGTCTCCTTTTCCCGACTTCATCAACGTTTGTTCGCTGTGAACATCTGAAGTATTGGACTGAAGTGCCATTTCTGACTGGATAATTCCTCCTTCCTTGCAGGACGGACTGCATCCATCGCCAGAGACACCCACTTTGGCCTCCGCCATGACGGGCTGATCAACTCGAAATTCCACATCAAACCAGGCAGCCAGTCCAAAGACTTTAGAATCTTGAGTCATGGGAAATTTCACCAACGTGGAAAACCGTGCCACGTCATCTATTGTAACCGTTTTGAGGTCTAAATTTAGAAGTGGTTGTGGCGTGGCTCGCACTATGTCCGGACTCAGCGCTTTGATCATCGGTTTGCTGACTTCCTCCATGTTCAGGCGCGAGGCAATGGGCGAGAAGTCAAAGCCGTAGATATTGCTCCACTCGTCGGCGCGGTCTTGGAAATGGTCGCTGAGATCAACGGGGGCCAAGTAGATCGTGGCGTGCGAGGGGGCTAAAATACCTCCAGGGGCTAGAAATCGATCCCGCGCCAGGATGATGGAGTCCAACATCGATTCGTGCAGCAAATAAAACCCCATCCACTCGGAAACGATGACGTCCACTCGCTGGTAACCCTCTGGCAGCGTCACTTCCTCCACCGGGCTGTGGATGACCTCGATGACTTCTTGAAGCTGGTTCTCCTCCACAATCTCCTGGCACAAGGCTGACACATCGCTGGCCTCCACGGCAAATACTTTCTTGGCGCCGGCTGGATGATGCGGGGATTCGTGGTTGGCACGGGAAGTTGAGGAGGGGGCGGCGGGGATCAGGTTGGCATGGAAGGGGCCGGGGTGGAGGGGTGGGGGAAGGAGAGGGTGATAATTTTAGGGGAGGGGCGAGGGGGGGCAACAGAAATAAAGAAATCAAGCCTGACCTACAGCCATCAACAACATTAAAAAAAAAGAAAAAGCAATTGAAAAACAAAAAAACACACGAACACACAATAATAACGAAAGAAAATACAAAGTAAGCCGACCAAAGACAAGTGCACCACAGAGCTGAACGGTCACTGGTACCTTCTCGTGTTTTACATGGTTATATGTCGTCAAGTGCTAATTGCAATCAATTCAGGCTAATTGTAAAAAAAAATGCATAAACAAACAATTGGGGGGGGGGGGATAAAAAAAAAATGGAACTACATGTATTTTTATTTATTTATTTTTTCCAAACAAAGAACGACTAGCAAATATGGCAGACATTTTGGCCATAAATAATAACAATAATAAATAT
>JBCAUA010594365.1:0-16212 GCA_038406235.1 Peronia verruculata
TTTTCCTTTTAAGGTAATATACCTAGCATCTTAAGGTACTGATCTAGTATGTTTGCAGATCTGTTTAAGGCTGTTATGAAATTGCCCTATGTGTGACAATCTTATGGTCGACCTTTTGAGAATGGCTCATATCTAAAAACAATAAGTTTCAAACTGAGCATTCCTAAGTGAGAAATCCATAGCATTAATTGCTTTTTTCTTTTTTTCACCCTGGCTCAAGATCAGTATATTGATTCAAATTGTTAAATTAACAGTGATCAACAAGGACACCTAAGAAAAACTGTCAAGGACCTACCCAAGAAAGCCAAAGCCAAGCCCAACGCCAGGTACCTCGAATACGTCTCCTTCAACTCAGCTTCACTCCTTTCCATCATAGTTTGTAGAATGGTGGAAGTGACTTCCCCATTACATGTACCCACACAGATCATACCACTTGCAAGAGCAGCTGCTCCCACGACCTGACCAGCCAGGACAAAAGGGAACCATTAGTAGAAAAACAGACAGTGACAGTGGAGACAAACTGATGTTTAATTCATTTACACTAAAGTGAAGAGAAAAATTCATGCTTGTGCATAAACAGAAATGGCAGCAAAGGAAGTATAAATGATAAGTATACAAATTTTACTCTAACAACCAATATTCCTGGTATATCAACTCCTGGCCATATTCTCAGTAAACAGGGAATTGGTCTTACACATAATTATTTAATGCTTTAAGCAAAAAGCGGGAACTACCATGGTTTAGTGGTCCCCACCTCTTGTGCAGCCCGGAAGTACAAATGGCACATATTGACCACATGTTAGCGTTAGGGAGGACCATCACCCACTCATAGGACCAACATGTTAGCGTTAGGCTGGACTTGGGCTGGTCGGGGGTCTCAGCAGGTTAAGCCAGGTTATTTGGTATACTGAATACATTTTAATAGCCTAAGTGACTAAGCATATTCATTGCAGTATCGATATGTGCCATTTGTATATCTGGGCTGCACGAGAGATCAGGACCACTAAACCACAGAAGGGCCAAAAGGCGGTAGAAAGATCATTTAGTACTGGCAGCCTTCTGATGAGGTTTTATCAATGCTTTTGTCTGAAAACTTTTTGGTAAACTTGTTTCTCACAGAATCAAGGCATAGGGACAAATATGTCACACACCATTGGTTGGGTTAAAATATATCTAATATTATGTCTAAACAACCAATGTGTGATTTTTTTAGCAAAAGCCAGCATCAACAAAAACAAGGACTTCACTGGAATATGCTTAACCCATTCAGTACCGGGCATGTCTACATTTTGAACGCTGGAAGTACCACCTCATGGGAGATAACTGGGATGAAGGTTCCAGTTGTAGTAGAAAAAAATTAAAATAAAAATACTTTATACATGTTTTTTGCATGAAATCAGGTGCAGTTTGTTGAGAAATCAACGCTTAATGTGATAAATGCACTTGTTTTTGGGCATAACCGCAATAAAACCATATAATTCAGATTGCACCCGTGCCGGCTTGATTACACAGATCTAGAGCTCTAGATCGAGTCTAGATCTAGATCTAATTTCGTCGTCATTACCGTGACTTTCTTCTTCTAAATCATGCTCAAATTCCGATTAATTATCACGTGCATATTTCATGTCTAAAACGTGTGTTTCTTCGTCATAATGTGATGGTCCTGCACCATCCGTTCGTCAGACTGTCCAAAAATTTGATGCGATCTTCAAACGATTGTAGCGATCAAATGCATCGTTCCAATATGGCAAAATTCGGCAGTAAGTTCCTTAAGTACTCTTAACCATGTTCCTGCGAGATCTCGTACTTAGCGCCACATATCCGTTTGTTAAGAAACCGAAAGTAAAGGCGATACATAGCAGGCGTTGCGGTACTGACTCGGTAGCGGGCGTTGCGGTACTGAATGGGTTAAAAAAGAGAGCATACTGTGTGAAGAAATATTATCAGTAAATGTAAATTATGCTGCAGTAATATAAATATATGGACAACAAAATTTAATTCTTTCTTTTTTCTTGGTCTGCTCTTAAATAATTTTCTAAAACTAATATAGCAAACTGATGCATACTTCCATATTGGCTTTAGAGTCACCTAAAACAGGCAGAAGCAGAGCCAGAACATCCTCTCTGTTGGATCCAGCATAGGCCAGCCCTAGACTGGAATAAGTGAAAACAAATTTTGTTAAAATATCAAATAAGTGAACTAATAATGTTATTACAGCTTAGAAACCTGGCTCTAAAGTTATGTGGCAAATCAGACAATCATAAATCTGAAATGTTCAATAATCAAAATACAAAAATTTTAGGTTCATTTCTCTAAAATTACTTTTTGAGGAGCACAAGAAGTATAAAAAAATCAAAGTTTCTGAATATGAGTAATTCAGTTTCTATTCCTCTCATAAACTTTTGCATCTATTATCTCTCTCTTATTTCAATTGTAGTGATCTGATATTGTCATACCCCTGGATGTTCTGCTGTCATACATAAGGCAGATATACTCCAGTTACTGATTTAACAATAGTACCCATGTATAAAATATACTTACCCGGAAATGGCACCAATTCTCATGAATGCATTGGTATGCATAACATGATCACAAAGCAAGGCTAAGGCTGGATCACATTCATTTCGCACACCTGAGTTGACAATGCCACAAGCCAGCAATGCCCCAGCCTGGTAGAGCAAGAACATAATATAATTAATATAAAAAACTGGAAGTTGTCAATGCCTGACAACTGCTTCATGTATTCGAAACCTGAGAACTTGCCATTTAGCGGATATATCATACTTGTTCTAATGATTTGTTTCCTCAAAGCTCTACATTTGTCTCACTCCAATGATTTGATTCGCGAAGAGATAAATTTGACAAGGATAGAGATCTCTGGTATTTTTTATTTTTCAGCACTGCATGCCATCTTGTCAACATTCCCAATACTGCACCACACGATATACTTGGACAGTATATTCCTACGTATTTTATTTTATGGCATAATTAAATTCTTAGAACACATTCTCACTGGAAATTCAGCCGGGAACTACATGCTTCTCTAATTACAACAAAATTTGAAGAGTCCAATCTGCAACAGTACCTTGATATAGTCTTCTGATGAGTACAGGAACTTGTCAATCTGAGTCAGACCTCCGTCCACATCCCACAACAGGATCAACCCAAGAGAAGCGGTCGCACTCAGCATGCCTGCAATGATAGTGGGCAAAAATCTTCTACTTTTTGTGCTTTGGGTCACCATTCACTAAAATCATACTAGTAACAACAATGGCCAACAATCCACTGTACAAATCAATAAATTGGATCTAGAATAAATCTTATCAAATATCATCTCATCTTCAGCACATTATGTCTATATCTGTTTATATTCTGGCTTTGAAAAACAAACACCATTTCAGGAATGAAACTTCATATGCAAATGCAATATATCCTTACTTCTAAAATGACTTTTTTTCCCTGGGAGATATTTGTTCCAAAACTTTATGAAGATTTCAGCAACAAGTTTGTCGATGCATAGCTTTTGACAAAAAAAGACATAACCAAATCACTGATCACTCAACATCAGCAGTCTATGTTATCTCAGCGCATTAAGCATATTATCAATTTTATCATCTGCATCCAACAAAATCACTACCATACCACCACGATGAATAACCCACCATGCTCCTTGTTTTTATACAGCCATTTGTGCCCATCTTCTGTAGTGATCAATTTATCAGTACCAAAGGCTGCATTGACCAGTCCATTGACAAAAGATGCCGCCAAATTTTGACGGGCTGAATCGAGATTGCCAGGACCTATTGTGCTTCCTATATAAAGAAGAATTAGAAAATAAGATTTAAATGTTAAGCAAACAAAGAGATTAACAAATATATAAATGACATTTAAACAAACAATGAAAAAGAATTTGAATTTTAAGGACAAGGATGACTCTTTACACTGAACAAATGTCTTGTCTAAAAATGCTCTATAAAATAAATTCCTTCCCACAAAAAGACTTTACAACAATGAGGACAACCACAGAGTCATCTTCCACTTCAGTTATGAATTGCTTTTTTTTTTTTTTTTCCTTTTTCATAAAGATAGACGAAGAATGTCAAACTGTCTGGTTACATCAGACACTTTTAGCAAAACTCTTGGCTTTTCGTCTCAGATGAAGTTTGCATTGTTTTGAGGGAAGTCTGCAAGTTTCTACAGAAACCTGGTAGTGGAATTATAAGATTACACAACTAGCAGAAATTCCAAGACCTTCAAAGATAAAAAAAATGAAGTTCTCTCATCATAATCACCAAGCAAAACGATCTAAATCATGAAAAGTTGCCTCTTAATCTTGCTACGATCATGAACATTCATTTGTTATTGCATCTAGCGTGAAACGTCTGTCAACAACTCTTGCACTATCACTTGCCTGCATGTTGCCAGGAGTGAAGAACTAAGCCCTACGAACTTCAATCTCCATTTTAAAACAGCCCGCTAATAGCAGTTCAGCTCTCACCCAAAGCATGTGCAAACTTCTACTATACTTCCGGTTTCCTTGTTGCTGTGAAGGACTTTTATTGCATTGAAACTAAAATTACTATAACACCAGAACTGGACTGTGGATTCAGCAACAGTTGTCAGTTGATTGGCCAAAAGTAGGAAAGTTGACAATGACCAAAAAGTTGGAATTTGACAAAAGTCAAAGTCTGACATCTCTGATAGACATAAGGATAAATCAAACAAACAAACAATACCTATATCACTGACAAATTCACATATCATCAAAGTAGAGTAAACCACTTACTGTTTGGTTCTAAATGGGTCTTATATATATCTTCAGGTACTTTAGGATCCATGATGTCCAACTGTAAAATAAAAAAAAAATTTTTTTTTAAATAAACACAGAACTCAACCTACCTTAGCCCATATTATTCAATAACATGGCTGTTGTGTTTGGGATTTTTTTTTTTTTCCCCCAAATACAAAGACAGAATCCATTAAATGACCCAAATTCCTGAAGATTTACACTGTTTCACTGGTTGAAAGAGAAATGAAATCCACCATTGTACCCCTCAGTTTTGGTTCCATTTCAATTTGCTGAACAACATCTCGTTCTGGTTACATTGTTCAATTTAAAGAATCAGAGGAGTCAGGATTCCAACATGGTGGGTCTTCCAATCAGGAGGACCATTGCAAAATCATTATCACTGCCTTGAATAAAAAAAAATAAATAAATAAACAATATAAAAAAATTTTTAAAAACCACACAAACACGAAAAAAAAAAAGAACCAGAAGATACTATTTGGTCTGGGTCCGTATATTTTAAAGTGCATATTTATTGCAAAATCTTGAATCAACAGTCAAACTTCTCAGCTAATCTGCTTCAAACTTGGGAATTTCCTTCTCTGAGGTGAACAACCAAAAATTGACAGAAAAACAGAAGGGAATTCCTTTCTTTCAATTTCCTGAATAATGTGAATGAACTGGCTTTTAACTTCTCTTGTGCAGCTAACTCAATTCTGAAAATTAAACAGTGTAAACAAAGTGTAGAAATAACCATGCAAGTTACAATTGTCAATAGCACAGTGCAACAGGTTTGACCATATATTTCTGCTTCACTCCAAACTTTTATCTGTGACATTTCCTGCAAATCATTCAATGAGGAGTACTTCTACTTATGTGCGAAAATCAAAATTTTGACAAGAGCATTTTGAGCAGATCAACTCTTGGACATTCCAGGAGATGAAACTATGGCTTGTGACCTTTCTTTTTTCTAACCACTTAAGTTGCTTGCTTTTGCCAAGCACAAGAGACACTTTACAAGCATTTTGCAGAAGAAAAAAAAATTGCCTAGGCTCCTCTTTTTTGAAAGATAGGAAGCAATGTGACTAACAATTAAAATGACCCTTCTTTAGCTTTTGTCACAATGACTGACCTCTCTAGCCAAAGTTAAGAAATGCTGATTCAGTTGACCATTGGCTATGATTTCTCTCAGATCATCTTTGTCATCCATCATCTCAGACAGTTCCAGACAAATCTGCTGGCGGCCCAACATGTAGGCCAACTGCTTCTTCACCAATCTGAAATACGATGGGTTAAAAATATTTCCAAACATACTACATATACAGGTAAAAAATACAGAGCTGTAGTCCATGTAAAATGACAGAAAAGACAATGCTTGGTATTTAGTCCAAAACCAAGTTCACATTTCATGGCTTTCACTGAGTCAACAATCATCCTGACAACATCTTCATGGAACACTGCATTAAGGCAAAATACATTTAAACTGTAAAAGTGTCAGTGCCTTTTGACACTGTTTTTTCTTTTTTCTTTATTTCTAATGATTGTTTTTCAATCACTCAAATCTGTGAACAAGTAGACAAGTTGCGTTGACAAGTGTTTTCCATAATAATAATATACTCACTGATCTGGACACTCTAAGAAAATTTCCTCTATCAGGGACATGTCATTCAGAGCCATTGCAAAGCGCAGAGCCTGAGGATACTGCTTGAACTTCCTATACAACTCCACAGCACATTTCAATAGAACTGTATTTTCTGGGTCTGGGACATAGGGAACACAGCTGTAGAAAGAAATAACAGACACATTGGTTTCTCTGGTGAGAAACAGAATCTGAAAATTTCAAGACTGGAAGAAATACTTAACCTTGTACCTCATATGGATCCATTTGTTTATGTTCTACTCTCTTTGTGTTGCTAAATTATTTACTTGCAAAATACCAAAGAAATCAAAAACCAAAATTATTGTCGCACACAATTACTTTTTTGTTATTTATTCTACACTCTCCACCTCTTTATGTAAAATCATGATATTATTTTGCTGTTGCAGTTCCAAGAAACTTCATCTTGCTCATACACCATCCCTACTTTTACCATCTTAACAGAATGATAAACTCGATGTGCCTAAAGCTATAGCCATACCATAAAATGCAATCAAGCAGAACTCATTGGCTGTCTTTTGGGTTGCAAAAAAATTTAGGACCACCAATACAGTCTACATTTCTTATTTCAAACAATAGCTAAAGCAGATTTAAATAATAATTCAAACAAGCTTATTTTTTCTCAGGAATACATTGTTCATTAATTTTATAATCGATAACTGGTCAAATTACATCTTAAGATTTTCAACAAACCTTGTCAAATACAAACAAACACGTGTAAATGCACTCTCATCAACGTAGTCCTTCAAGAGATCCAGCCTCTCAATCTCCATGAGCATGTCACATGCTTCAGCCTCAGCATTGTGCGACATGTGGTAAGGAACAATCTGCTTTGCCAGAGAGACCAATTTTTCCCGCATGTCTGTGTTGTCGTCACTCAGTTCCTGCCACTCTTGTGCCACTTGACCTGCTAGATGTCTAATGATTAGAAAATGATGCCTTAGTTGCAAACATTTCTTCCATAATTATATAATCACTCATAAATCATCAGTAATATAAAGAAACATTACTCTTATCATGCATTCAGAATCACAAACATTAAAGCAATACAAACTCGTTATATTTGGTGGCTGTAACAATACAGATCACAAGTTGATAATTCCATTGTCCTGCAGGTTATAACAAAAGAAAACATTAATACCTCACAAAATTTTCAAAGAAAAGAATTAGAACAAAAGGACACAATTCTCTTATTCAACATAGCAATATACAGGATAACCTATACGGTATAACCTAAGAAATAATAAATTACCACCTATATCACAAACACAAACTTCATGTGCTTGTGCCCCACCAAAAAGAGAAAATTGACATTATAAATGACCATTAATTAACAGTATTACTGATTGTAGGTAAATAAGAGATCGATTTGTACTACTTAGCATCAGTAACTCATGGATATTCACATTCCGCTTGATATTGTTTTTGACACTGTGCCATTTAATGTGATGTATGACTTTTGTACATTTCACTGAACTAAAATCTTCTAAGACAGATAATATCAATAGTTATATATATATCACCTGCCACACTCAGTGACAGATGTTTTGTGATGTTTTTCCAGTTTCTCAACTCTAATTTGGCCTTTGCCACGAATTCAATGTTGGATAGATGGAGAGAGTTGTTATATCAAAATACCAACCTGACATATTCATGTCCCCATGAACCAATTTCCTCCTTTGATCCCAACAAACGGTATTTCAAACTATCTCTGCCTTCACTCATGGTCATTCCAAGAACAGATACAATGTCAGCACAGAAGCGCTGGAAATGACCACGAAAAAAAAAAATGTTGAGAGATATGAACTTTTATAAATAATGTGCAAAAAATTTGTAAAATGATGTGGTTTACTGTTGTTGACACAATTAACAGTCCATTTAATAACATACTAGAGCCAGTAAAGTATGAGGCTGATGACTTGGTTATAAACATCCCACTGACAAGATCTGAAGCACAATCAATTTTTTCATATTACAGACAGAGAGGACTTTTAACTTCTTAGTATATGGCATGCGATGTGTTTTAATGGCAAGAATCTACCTATTTTGTCATTGTTTGTAAGCACAAAAGAATCTCTGGGAGTTCACAACACTGAAATGCAACAGAGAAGGCCAAAAAATGATTGCCACTGATTACTTCAAATATTACGTATACAAATCATTTCTGAGAGTGGAAGATAAGTCAAGTCAACACTCTGACATTTCAGGGCCACATAATGCTCATTCCTGGCTTGAACACGTTCTACTTCATCTACATGTTGTTGGAGAACTACCATTTTTTAATGTATGGACTCTTGAAATTTGCAATGGAGATGGTACTAAAAGACAACCCACACCATTTCTACGGATATCTATCTCATCACTGAACTCTCTGCCAGTTAAGTTTTTATCGCAATGTTACATACAACAACAACCAGTGACTATCACTGTATCATATCGGTCATATGACAGATAAATAGCGGTGGTATTTAATGACATGAAGCTTTAAACAGCTGATATCGTCAGTGACGGAGATGACCTCCAACAATTTGTTGAAGAAAAATGCACAGCAATTTGGGTTGAGAGGAGTGCATCACGCAGCCTCACCTTAATCTTATTTGTTTGCTTTCCACCCTAAAAGTTTTGATTTGTCTGACTCTTGACCCTGTCTTGCCTCATCAGTTTTATATCTGCACCTGGATAAATACGCTCTTTATAAACTTATTTTTATAAGAAAGTAAATATCATACACTATAGCTCTCTGATCAATGATATCATAAATACCTGAGTATCTTTGTCTTTAATTTTCTCATGTACTCCTTTCAGGGTATCATAATGAACTCGTAAAAACTTGAGTGGCTTGGGCACTGATGTCATTGATGTAGTTGATGCCCTTATCTGAGTGCGTAAGCTCTCCAAAGCTGCTGGATATAGCTTTTGATTCGGCTCTGTCAGCCTCTCAACAAGCATATTAAGCTCATCTTGTAGCTGTTTGTCTTCTTCCGACTAGAGCAAAAAAAGGGAAGATGATAGAATCATAAGCCTAGAAAAACAAGTAATTGTGAAATATGTGGATGGGAAGTATAATCAATGTCAAAGATGATTATGAGCATGAACTCATGGGTCATATACTGACAATCTATTGTATTTTATTGCATTTTGTGATGGAAAACTAGATCAATTTTATCAACTCAGCCAGGCTTTACTTAACCACTTCACTGCTAGCTAACAACACTCAAAAAGGTCCTAAAAGGCATTTCTCAGGTGCCATAAGACAATATACATCCTACTCCACACAGATCACTGTCTGATATGACACATGATTAACACCTATTTTGAATATAGGAACGGGATTTCCTGAGATTTAGGCTGAATAGCCAAAAACAGAAGCCTGGATTTCGCACAGCATTGTAGATCTAGATATCTAATCTAATTCTAGTATCGAAGTATCTATTCCCAACCCGTGTTGGGAACAGTAGAATTTGCTTATTCCCAACCGGTGACCTAGGCCTGTTCCCAACCGGTGTTTTCTTTTCTAGCCTACGACGTACAAAACTTTACTTTACAGTATCATTTACAAGAAAAAAATATATTTGTTGAAAGTCCAATTTTGCGTTAAAATTGAAAAATTATATAATGTCAAAACCATTTAAAAGAAAACCTTTGCTTGGTGATTTTTTAATATCTTTATTTCCTAAGCTGGTACCCCTCATGGTAAAAGAAAAGTGTATGTGTCACTATGGAAATATCACTTTTATGAGTGATTCCCCTTTGTTAATTTTTGGTCACAAACATTCAGTTAAGGGAGTGGAGTTCTTATTTCAATCATAACCCCCGTCTTCGTAACAGCAATTGTAGGTACTCAAATGAAAGCTAAAAAGCTGCCCCCTCTTATGGTGTAAAGAATTTTACAGTATCATTTACAAGAAAAAATGAGTTAAACCACTGAAACTGAAACTCACTCACTCACTCACTCACTCACATCTTGTTTTGTTGTTGTTCTTGAAGAACAAAACAATATGAATATTTAATCATGCATGGCTCATATTATTTGGCAATATGAAAATATCCTGGAAATGTAAAAGTGTTCTATATTCTTTAAAAAAAATTGAAACTGATGATATCAAGCAACAAAATTCTCCATCAAGAGTCTGAATGTATAAGATGAAAAAGAGAGATGAATCTGTGGAAGAAGTGAATGAAGATGAGGTAGAAGCTGTTGATGCTGTAAAAATCTGTGCACCATCTGCAGGACGCAGTATTTTTGGTTGCATTAATGATGAATATTGTTATTGAATATTGTCTGCAGTCAAAAATTCAGACTTGTTGCTTGATATTATAATTTATCTTCATCATCATTCTCATTCAGATCTTCCACCTTCACTTTGTGATTTTCCCCTTTTTAACTCATAATTTAGTTCTTATAGCAGTCTGTGCTATGGGAGATAACTGTTGAGTTTAGCTTTTATTTTTTTATTTTTTCTTAGTTTTTGATGGTCCATTTAAACGGTGTAAATTTAGGCCAAGAAAAAGTGGTCTATAATATTTTTTTCTTCATTTGACTTTTCTTTTTCCCATCCTCTTAGAACATCGTGGTTGATGTCAACTTTGTAAGGACCCCCAAGGAATAAGCAATTTATACTATTGGATTGCCAACACCCGTTGGGAATAAACAATTTGTACTATTCCCAAAACCAGTTGGGAATAAGAAGTTTGTACTATTTCCAACAGAAGGTGGGAATAAGCAATTTGTACTATTCCCAACACCAGCTAGGAATAAGCAGTTTGTACTATTCCCAATACCAGTGGCATAATAGTGGCATAAAATCCCCGGGGTGGGGGGGATAAGCAATTTGTACTATTCGCAACATAGGTTTGGAATAAGCAATTTGCACTATTCCCAAAACCAGTTGGGAATAAGCAGTTTGTACTATTCCCAACACTAGCTGGGAATAAGCAATTTGTACTATTCCCAACACCAGTTGGGAATAAGCACAGCCAATGCTAAAATGTATGAGACCCTCGACCAGCTAAGTCCACCCTAACGCTAACATATAGGTCCGACGTGTGGGTAACAGACAGGCCTGGGGTAACAACGAAAAAGCGCTGTTACTTTAACTCGAATTTTTTGGACTCCGTTTCGTCAAATTATTGCCATCATAACTATGCGCAGCTGAACAGACACTCTCCTTCAAAAGGTAAAGGAAATCTCACCAAATAATACAGTGAGAAATTCAATGCCAAAAGATGAATCCTCATAAACAGAAGAAAAAAGAGCAGAAATCAAAGACCACATGGCCCACTTAAGTCCTCCCAGGTGATCTGAAACTGCTGTCAAAAGAAACAACACGTATGATGCGAGAGAGTATCAAATTCATGCAGTCCCTTTGTTTACACCAGATTGATTAATAATGTAGACTCCCCTGACCACTTGACCCACTCAACAAGTTTTGCATTGGACAGCGATCAAGCTCTTGAGAGTACAAATGAGCTGAAAGCTTAAATAACCTATGTATTATTAGATCATATATATCAGATAACTCTTTTGTGCTGTCACTCTGTGCAATCATTAGATCACTTGAACATATTCTTTGTAGTCGCTGCTGCCCCGTCATTGCTTGCCATCTGATCTAAGAATAGTAATCTAAGTCCACATGGTCAGAGGGATGATAGCTTGTAGTTTGTGCTAAGATTCTATAATGTGAATGTAAATACACCCCTATATGTAATCAATGTAATGGTTTGGTCCAAGCATTTATATCAGGTTATGAACAATATGTAATGGGAATGGGCTGTGTGATGAAGGTGATACAATTGGCACCCATATGAAATTGGCATGTTTTTGTGAATAAATCAATACAACCCCTTCTCGTACCATTGACACAGTGTAAATATTTACTATAGCGTGAAGAAAAGAGTGGAGTTAGGGAAGAGCCTAGAGGAAGACAGTGGTCAGGAAGGCGGTCAATATGGGCCTGCACTGTGTCACTCTGAAGCTAAGGCAGAGTCTCTGTAGTCAAAACAAACACCCTGAGGCTAAGCACTGGCGCTGACGATCCAGGTTGATAATCTTGGCAAGGGTGTTGTAGCCCTTGGGCTGGGTCGCAGTTCTAGGTTTAAACTCACTTTCATGTAATCCTTTCTCAGCAGTTTGGTTTATTCTGTCAATATCCCACCATGCAGTTCTTTGAAACTTAAAATTGAGATCGATAAAGAGGGGCTAGCCGCATTTTGTGGTCCTGGTCTATTTCTAATACGGAAGTTGCAAAAATGGCAATATCGATTAGATCTACAACTTTACTGCATAATTATGCTTGCTAATTTAAATCCATTAGAATTTAACCCTACCCAACCCCAAACCCAGGCTAAACCAAATCCTAAAGTAAACAGCACAACCAACAGATGATCAGCCAAAAAGTTTATCTAACATTTGAAACACTCAGACAACACGAACACAATCATAATGGTATAGACCGTAATTAATCAGATGTCGTTTAATTGGAATACAGTAATTCATATGTGCCATTTTCGTGACTTCCAAAGTAGAAACAGACCAGGACCATGAAACGAGAGTGATGCTGATAAAGATCTATATCTTTACTATATATCCCAGAAAGGTGAACAGTTTTTCTGAGGGCTGAGGACTAAAAGTTTCGCATGTTAGTTTTCTCATATAGACTAAACATTGAGTAGTTGTTACTTTTCTCACTGAACCTGTCCCCTTGAGTATATATAATTATCTACTTTTGTTTTTTTTTTTTTGAAGGAGAGCATTGTTGATTTAGAATGGCAGAAGTCCATAACTTTGGAGTTGCTCCAGTTACCTGTCACTCCTTCAACAAGGACAAAACAGGTATGTTGAATATGAAAGATGATAATGCACACTGTGTGGTCTTCAATATGGTCTCAGCTGTTTTCAGCAGTTCATAAAAGTTAGGAACAAAATTAAGAAATTGAGTAGCAGGGATATTTTATAATGCTGAAAATTAAAATAGATGAGGTCAATGATAGAACTGATTGTTACAGTTGTTTGTTCATTTTATAGCAGAACTGAATTAGATTGAAACAATCCACTGATTTTAGAAGTGGTCATTACACTCTTTTTTTTTTTTTTAACTAATGCTGGTTGGTTATGAAGTTACGCAACTTATCTGTTTGCTTATGGAAGTCAGTTTCTCACTGATGGGTTTTGAAAACTCACTTGCACTTTTTAGGACACATAATATAATCAGCATGTGTTTCTGTGATTTGCAGGTCTGGCCCTATCATTGAATGATTCAAATGTTAAAATCTACAAGAAATCTGGGCCAAAGTGGCAAGAAACAGATACTTTGAGTGAGCATGGTCAAAGGGTGACAAGTATTGACTGGGCTCCAGTCAGTAATCGAATCGTCACTTGCTCTGCTGTGAGTGATCATATTGATTATAATCTTATACTCATTCTTTCAAGTAATGTATTTTGTTTTATTCTCTTTTCCTTTTTTTTTTTTTTTTGCTTTATCTGAAAATAAATATCTTTATCTTCTGGTGTTATATTTCCCTGGGATGTAGTATGTATAACAGACTGACGATTTTTGTCATTGTGTGACATATTTGTCACAGTAATATCTGATATGTCAGTGTGCTTAAACTTTTGCAGGATCGTAATGCCTTTGTATGGATGTTAGAGGGCGGGAAATGGAAGCAAGTGCTTGTAATTCCACGTATCAATCGTGCTGCCACCTGTGTTCGTTGGTCTCCGAAAGGTAAAACTTTAGACAATTAAGAATCATTACAGTCTGTTTTGGAACGTTTGAAGCAAAACTCCCAAAATAAAACAGAAAAAAGGTCTTTGGTTGTGTCTGAAATTGTGTCAGGGGAAGTTTCTATTTACATTGATTCATTTAGCTGTATAAATTTGCAAAATAGAACTTGCTGTTTATAATATGGATTCAGAACAATCAAGTACATAGTTACATCGTGGACTTTAATACTGATTACATGTTTTAATGAAATATAATATGAGTGAGACAGACCTAAATAATGCTCTAGTCTTTTTGTTGCTTAAATTGATCTTGTGAAAATAGATGTATCCTCTTTGGCTTGTTGAAAACAGAGAACAAGTTTGCTGTGGGCAGTGGATCTCGCCTGATTGCTATCTGCTACTATGATGTGGAAAACAACTGGTGGGTCAGCCGTCACATCAAGAAGCCTATTCGTTCTACTGTCACCTGGTAAGGTGTTACAAGTTTTGATTATTTATTATTTGAAATGTTAAGTTGCTTCTGATTACTTCTGTACTAGAAAAGTTTAAGGCAGAAATTGAGTGAATGAGAACAACCTAGATGAGGAGCAATTGACAGCTTTATAAAGCTATCCATTTGAATCTGTCGTTTTTGCATTTTAAATGTTTCCGATTGATAAATAAATAAAATTTCACAGATTTTAGACAGTTTGTTATTTTTATCAACAGTTTGGATTGGCATCCCAATAACACACTTTTGGCGGCAGGATCCACTGATTTTAAGTGCAGGTGAGATATACATTATCTATTTTTTTCTTCTCTTTACATAATTTGTTGTGTTTTTTTAATTTGCCTTTAACATTTTTTTTTTTTCACAGTTATAGCAGCTCTTAAATCCCTGTACTTGAACTTTTTTTTTTTTTTTTCAAAATGAACACAGTACTTAAATCTTCAGTATAAAATTTTACATTCAGGATTTCATCGGCTGTCTTGGTATGTCTGTAGCTAATATAAATCCTTTTTATTTTACTCTAAAAGTGTCAATCAAGGAGTGTGGATCTTCTCAAAGACTCATTTCTTATACCTTACATTTGAATGGCTTTCCAAATAATATACAAATCAACAAGGTACTTGAAGTAATTTTGCCTGCTTGGTCTATATTATTGTTTCTTGAAGATATTTTATTATATCATCATAGAAACAGTGATATCTCAAACATGCGAGATTTCCTAACCATTTGAAACATTCACATTTACAGAGTGTTCTCTGGCTATCAGAAAGAAGTGGATGAAAAGCCAGGTCCTTGCTCATGGGGAACCAAGATGCCATTTGGAGCTCTGATGGCAGAATTCAGCAATGGAGGGGGTAATTATTTGTGTCTTACAATTACCTGATTAAACTGATCTCCTGGTATTTATTTAGTACTGATGCATATTTATTTTCTTGGATTTCATTCATGTGTAAGGTTTAACATAAAACTGAAATTGATCAGTTATTAGTTTGTTACAAACATGCAAAATGTATTTACATAATGTAATACAATTTTTCAATACTGAGAACAGTGGGCAGTTGTGACACATATTATTATGTTCTAAAGCCAAAATTTCTCTACATTTACTACAAATGTTTTTCGACTTGTGTACATCTGCAGATAGAAAACTTGCTAGCTGAAAATATGGTGAAAGACAAATACAAAGACAGTCAACAAAAATGAGAATGATGTCATATAATATTTGTTTTATAATGTTTACAACTGACAATTGATCAGACACATTAGGGAATACTTGACCATCCATGTCATATAATAGCATATTTTATCAATGAGTAGTAACCACCCTCAGGAAGTCGAAAAGCATAAAGAGAATGTATGAATGAACTTATGAATAATGAGTACCTATAGTGTTTGATTTTTAACAGAACATTAGACACAGCTGTTAATTCGTAGCGAAAGCGGTATTCTAGTTGCTGACCCAATTCCTCGGCTGGCCACCCGCGCCGCGGTCATAAATCAGCTGTCAGCCGTGTGCACTACCGTGACCGCAGGCCGCTCCCGTGCCTTGGCGGGGG
>JBCAUA010594475.1:0-14625 GCA_038406235.1 Peronia verruculata
TTTGAGGGGCTGACTTACCCAGAAGAATTGAAAATTTTATGATTACCCGAATGTCATATCTCGAGAATGATTCCTTCTTTTTCTGAGCGTTCATCATGCCGGCCATTGTGGTCTAACTGTCAACAGGAAAAAGAAGCTCATTTCAGATCCGTGCGCAAAATTTTACAGGGAATTTCCTAAAGACTTAATGTACAAGTTTCATCAGCCTGTCACAAGCCGTTTTAAGTTTATTATAAGGAACGGAAACTTATTATTGGGATGGATCTCGTATTGTTAACGACTGGAAATGCTATCTCCTCTGTATCATTTTGCACAAAGACAATGCCATCTGCTACCCTTTAGTCCCCACAAGAGATTGTTTTTCCATCTGCCCTATGTCATGTTTACACCATCTGTTCAACATGAGAACATGGAACCTCACCAGATGTTAATAAGTAAACACAGGATTTTTAAACTGCATCAGCAGCACGGAGGCCCAACTTCTGCTCTTCATGTTGATGATAAGCTATAATTTTCTTGATGAGAGTTGGCAGGCTCTTAGTATGAGTGCTGGGGCTCTTTAAAATTCTATTGTGACACTCAACAAAATTGTGCGTTTTGTTGCCCCATGTAATGTGTATATCAAGTGCTTCGTGAAACACTGTGCCCAGCTCTCTTCGTGTGGCATCCAAGTTCTTTTTTCAATGTACACCTTTAATCTACTTGGCAAACACTGTGAACAGTTTGAAAAATTCGTCTTCCGACGTTGTGTACAACATTTTCATTGCACAATCCTGTCCTCTTGTTTTATCAGCTACAAAACAAAATTTAAGTGCTGCAGCCCTTAAACTTTGAGCCACAGGAAATGCACAGAGTAGGATGTTGGTGTCTGGCATTGCTTCTTTAAAAGCAGCTATCTCTGCAGCATCTTATCAATAACAATTATCTTAACTTCAGTTTCAGTGTTGCACATAAAATCTGAAAATAATAATAATAATAATAATAAGAGTGGTTTTCATTTCATCCTTTACTACAGCATAGGCAACATTGTTCAGGCAATAACCCATCAGTGAAAATCACATCACCACATTCTCTCAAAATGCGTCATATGGCACCTGTCAGAAAGAAACAAGGCCGACACTTTGCCATCACGTCCGCTCTCACTGAATATTGTGAAGTAGAGTCCTCCTTGCACATTCTTTGGAAAATCTCCCACACCTCGCCCTCCACAGGCTTTGGCGGACCATTGCCTTACTTGGTAATATTGTGGATGTCGTGTCTCCTGAGCAATTTACCCCTCGTTTCACTCATGGCTCATGACCGTACCAGCTGAAATCCCTAACAGGTATTGTGATCAGCAGACTATTCCTCAGTAGGTTTCCTGTCCTCAGGTCAACTCCGTATTACACTTCCTAATGAAATATATGTTGGGCATAATGATCAGCATAATACGGCCAACTGAAGTTGTAAATGCCAAACAGAACCTAATTGTGCCAAACTTGCATGAAATGAGCTTCTTGAGATACGGCCCGTCAAAGTTCATAACAGGAGTTCAGCCGTAATATATTCATTTAATAGTATTTATTTCACTGTAGTAAGTAATGCATTTATATCCTCCAGAAAACCCAGCTTTGGCGAGGTTCTTCATAATTAAACCTAGAAACCCAGATGGGATCGAAAAAAACCCCCACAAAAAACAGATATGAGTGGAGAAACCCGGCAGTGGGAGCCCTGGTAGATTTAGATATAGAGGGCTAGAGCTAATGCCATGTTTTTTTTTTTTTTTACTTCTGAGTTCGCGAGGTCGCTCTCCAAACACGGAAGTTAACACAAACATGGAATGTATCTATAGTCATATTTCCGTTCCGTCGGCTCTATAGACCAGTAATCGGCATGCCGCTGTTCCCTTTGGTCTTATGAAAACGTCTTTCTACATTTAAATTTGCACCGCTCACACAGATTTGCCTTTACCTCTCTTTTTGGGCATGCTTTTGCCTTTTGCCAAAACGAGGCTTGAACTGTTTGGCAAAGGCTTTTCGTCATAGTCTTCTTCCATTTAGCTGGATTTCCTTGCCTCTTTCTTCTAGGTTGTGTCAAAAACAGATACATGTAGTTCTGTTGTGTCAGTAGGCTGTGCAGCTGATGTAGGAGGCAGAGGCGTAGGTTCTGTAGCTGATGTAGAAGGCACAGGCGTAGACTCTGTAGCTGATGTTGACGCCAGGTTAATCAACTTTTGGGGTGTGAGTCTTGGTAATGCTACATCTCCAGACGTGTCATAACTGGAATGAGACGAAGCAATCTTGTCCTTTGCAAAGCAATATTCAGGGTCATTTTCAGAATCCTCAAAGTCCTATACGCAACAATGTGGTATGTGCAAATACGATATGGAATGAAATTGAGTGGAAATTAAAAGAGGTATTGTTGTCGTATATGCCACATGCAACATTATATATATATATATGTTTATGGAAATTACAAATTAGGATTTGGGGATCTGATTGTTTAAAAAAAAAATGCAAATATGCAAATTATATGGTTCGTAAGCAAAATAATAATAATAATTGAAATATACAAATGCTATCAAAACCTGGACAAAGATTCTGACCAGTCTGTTCTTTGGTCTAATATTCGTGCACAACTGCATGCCTACTTTAGTCAATTGTTTTGTTTTTTTTTTAAGGTAAAATCTTCCCCTCCAATAACATTTGGTCAGCACCTCATCCATTGCAGCACAGGTTTTGCTGATTATCAGTGGAAGTGCTTATCAGGAAAATCACGCTGAGATCTTGGAAATTGCTACTGGTGGCATGGTAACGAAGAGCTACTGTGAGCCTTTCATGGGGACATGTAGTGGTTCGCATCACTGTTGATTGTCTAGCAATTAAGGATGATACGAGAGACAGCAGATGTACATATTATGCCTCTTGGTCCATCCTCACATCTCTCTTATAGGATTTGTATATGGATACACATCAATCTTTCGACCCCAAACGATGTTCTCTTCTCCTTTTCTCCAAAATAACATAAATAAGCTACTACGCTGTCATCCACAACTTTTTCATACATCATGGCGCTGGGCATATATTGCGGGATTTCCGCCTGTTTGTGTTTGACTGGTCCAGATCGCCTTCAGTTCGCCGTCAGTTTGATCTATGCGTGTACATGTATTAGCTGATTTCAGCCGTACGACGGACCGCAGGCTGACGGTAGTCGAAACCGGTCAGGTTCGACTGAACGTGTAATACCCCTTCTAGTACAGGAGGCTGGAGACATTAGGCTCAGACAAGGCAATAGACTCTGATAACTGGAAAACATTTAGAAAGGAATGGATACCGATGGCGGGCTTGCCGCCAGCAAGTGGGAACAAAGAGCCTACTTATAAACCCGGGCCCCTGCGGGGGACGTTAATGATACCAAGATCTTTTCTTATCAGTTTTAGGCGTATAATTCATGGCCTTCGTAACCCCTATACATCGGGAAGCGATGAAATGACACAATAAAGTCTTCGATGACTGCTCGCTTATGGTGTAAACAGCAAACGCAACAGCGTTCCTCCATGGTTAGCAATAACTAAGTGTAAACAATCATTGCGGACAAAGTTTGTCCCAGTGGTCGGTTTGGCGCAAAGTTGCCAAGGGAAGTCACACCTAACACATTCATTTGGGATTTAAGCCCTTTTGAGTCAATGCATCGGGCGTGGTGTTGGGAATGTGTCGGTGTCAAGTGTCACTTGGTATATAGTATGCATCATGTTTAATCTAACCCATTCAACTTAACTTTGTAAAATTATACAAACCAGATTGAATTCTAAACACTAGAGCTAGATACAACAAAGTTTTAAATGTTTTCAAGCAACTGACTTAGAACTGCTGGGCTGTATAGTAACTTGTTTGGCAGACCATAATTATAATATTTTATGCTACCATGTCTGCGTTCGCAACTAGTGGAAAGAGACTGATATCACTGCTCCAGTAGCGTTCACAGAATTTTATTGTAGAGATCTTCGTTGTTGACAAGATAATAATATATCTTTTCTAAATAACGGGCTTTCGACGTAAGATCCAGACATCTGGTCTGTGGTGCGGACATTAATTTTTTTTTATAATGTATCTCATCAACGACGAGGGAGCATTCTTTGAAGCTAGATGCTTTACACATAGCCTGCAGTGTATCCAGTGTCTGAGTGAGAAATCCTGGCTACACTGCACAGGCGATCTCCATTTCGGCTGTGTTGCTGGGTATGGCAGACCAAGGGTTGGTTTAAGACAGTCGTACGCCTTTGATGAAATAATCTAGGGTGACTGCAAAATTTCTTTATTTGCTGGCAATATGTCAGTGCATGTTTCTTTTCTTGACTTTTGCGGAGGATGTTGAGGAATACTGTCAGAGACATGCCACCAAAAGCATCTTTCGGCAGTAATGGTGAGCTGCAGTTTCAACAAGATTCTTCTTTTTCAGATCTTTAAGTAGATCATTTAATCGTTCTTTGGATTTATTTGCTTGCCCGCTTCCCTGATACTGCGCTCGGAGCCTTTTTCCCAGCCCTGTTACCTGAAGTATGAGGGATTCATGACAAATTTCTGGACGACACCTCTTTGAGTTCTTCGCGTATTTATGGTCATGCTTAAAACGCTGGAGAATTCTAAGATCTGTCTTGGGCTTAGATGGTATACTTTCTTCCTCCGGTTTCTTTGTGGTAGCTGCAACAAGAGGTTGTTGCTTGATGACTCTTCAGAGGTGAGAAGAGAAGCTGGAAATGGAAGGCACATCACTGTCTTTAGGTTTGCGGCGAAAACCAGTGTCGTCATAGTCTCATGACTTGAAATGCACACTACAGATATGGTGACTGAGAGTTGTCTGGAATGTGGGATGCGACTCTTCAGCACTCTGCAGCGCCTTCTGGCAAAGGAGAACAGCTTCGGTCTCTGCTACTGCTCTGTAATAAAAGATATTTCGTGGTTTCATTCCTTTTAACTATAATATGCGTAGTCGATCTGTTGAAGAAAGTACAGTTTGGACACCTGTGAATATCATAAATCGCCAAATGTACTCTCTCCAGCAAGATTAGTAAGTGGGCAATGGACAAGAGCTTTTGCAGTTTGTCATGAGTCTGGCAGAATTCACTTTCGGCCAGAAAATCATTAAGCTGTTTCTCCATCACCTGAACACACTCAGGAGGCTAAATTCTGTATGGCACGTTTAAGAATACCATGGTCAACGTTTTTGAACAAAGTTATTCAGTGAGACCACCACAGGTGAATCAATATCAAAGTCTTTCCCAAACACACTGTTCTGACAAGATAATAACTTTCCAGGGCCAACAGACCACTCTGTCAAGCATTCGTGAATTTTTTTAACATCGATTGTCCCCACATACCACATGCCTCTCTCTTTCAGGTCTTTGACGAGAGCGAGGCTGGAAAAGAGATTGTCAGCAAAGATAATGTGGTTGACATTTGTTTCCAATTTCCTTGTCATGTCAAGCACAACGTCTCCATTCATTCCTACTGCAGACTTTTTCTTGGTCATTGACGATCCCTGGTAGACATCAAAATCGTGGAGAACTCCGTCGTCCCCTGCACGTGCCCAGATCTTGAAGCACCAGCGGTGGGGTTTGCTGCGGATATATTGTTTCAGGGCTGATTTCCCCTTAAATGCCACTATTATTTCATCCACACACTGGTTTTGGATAGGAATGATATGCCCAGATTTTCCCTTAGTCCTTCAATCCATGGCCGAACCAAATTCTGTCTTCCTCCTTCATTTTCCTGGTCAGTCCTGGGTTATCATTGTCACACAAATGAATGTATCTTGCCAAACGCCCAAAGCGACTGCGTGCCATAACATCGGCGTCAGGTGTATAGTGAAGTGGAGCACTCCAGTAAGCTCTCATTGAGCGAGCGTTCATCAAAGAAATCCTTCTTCGTTGTTTTTAGTTTAATTCCAGATTCTTTCATTGCATAGGTATTGTTGTGGAGCACCACATCTTCAAGCATGGCATCTGTGATAAGATCACTCAAGTAATGGGCAGGGGTTTTCAGTTCTTCTGGCTCTGACTGCACAACGCCTTTGAAAGCTGTAACCATGTTTTCAAAAGAAATATCAACCCACATTGGTTCTTCCAGAAGCTGTGCAATGTCTTCATCAGTTTCTTCAAGCATTTCATTCCTTGAGCTGCACATTCTTTCTCTTACTCTTGCAAGTGGCAAGTTGTCGCCTTCTTCAGAATTTCTGACCATTGTCCTCCGTAGGTCAAACATTGGCGTATCCTCATCACTCTCTTCACCATGGCTACACCCAGGAGAATCTTCATGTCTGATTTTCTTTTTTTTTTTTTTCGTTTTGGAATGAACACTTCATCATCAGTATCAATGTCAGTTGAAGATGGAATATATCCATCATCAGACGACTCGTATTCACTGCCTCTTGTGCCCACTGTATCCACAAATTATGTCTTTAACATATTTAAGTTTCTGAGATTCTAGATATGCTTTCCTTCTGGCAGGATCCTGGTCCCTTTTTTGTCTATAGCATCTTTGCTTCTCAGCATTTTGATAGAGGCTGAAATTAAAAAAGAACATTGAAAACCTAGGTCATCCATCACTTCTAAATCTTTGAAATACACTATTTTGTGTGTCATCTTTCCATACCACTCAGATCACTGTTAAATGTTTAAAATACATTAATTTTTGCATTCCACATTTCTATTCACCTTTTGACATCGTGTTAGTCATGGCATTTAGCTACACAGAGGAAGCCCCACCCTTATTGTATGGAGGCTATTCCCTGTCTATAAGCCCTATTTTGGGTGCTTTCAAAGTTCATAAAAAGTTTCTGCACTGATTAGAGAAATGAAAGCAGGAAAGGTAATCTAAGATAAGTCACAAAGAATAAATCATTTATTCAATCAAAGAGCATGGTAATAGTACAGACATTCAAGTCTCTTACCATTGTAAAGATGAACGGTGTCGCTCACAGTTCGATAAAATCCGATGGGCAGATGTGTACTTTCGTGCTTTTAAGGCCCTGAATCTCTGCCTCCATAATATGCAGCTAGTTCTCAGCAATAGCCAACGGCTGAAATTGGAAGAGAAATCATTATCACTATGAGTCGTCCCTAAATCTTCTCAGCGTACCTTGCTTTACAGTTGCTTAAATTCTTTTCTTGAAGTGTTCAAACACATTTATGATTATAAAAGTAATCATGCAATGAAAATTACCCCTGGGCAGATTTGTTGCTAAGCTCATTCGCTACATATTCACCCACCCCCTCCCCCAATATTTTCAGTATTTTCTTTATTACAGCAGTGTCATTCTCTACCGAGATAACCACCATAAAGGAGGTTGAAAGATGTAATATGAACCTACTGTCATTCCTGTTACTTTTTTTTTCTATGCCGTTACCTGATGTCTACTCCCTAGCTTCTAGTCTTTCATGAATCAATCTACAATTTTACCATTGGTAAATAGGAGTAAGTGAAACAGTAAGAAGGGTTCTCTGTTGAAAATATTTGTAGAGAAAACATACAGTAAAATTCTGACATTGCTACAGACTTACGTGGTCTGTCCTGTTACTATCTATGCTGTAACTTTTTTTTTTTCTCATTTTTATCTTTCAATATAGATAGATCTGTCATCCTTTACAATTTACCATCTTAGTTTAAAGCAACAGACAAGGAGGTTTCTGAATGAGAATATGTAGAGAAACTACCAAGCTGAAAGGTACTACTAATAAGGGCTCTTGTGGTCAGTCCTGTCACTTTCTGTTCCATGATGTTGCTTTTTTATCATGGTAACAGCATGGAGGTAGCAGCACTGACATTATGGCATGTCAATGTTGATCAAGAAAGTATCATGCCACATGGAACCGTTTCAACTGTACAAAGTAACACTAATAGTGACAAATGATGACTGCATGTAAAAAGCATTAGCTAGCAAAAGGCATAAGTCATACTGCAGTAGGGGCACATAACAGCATTTAAACCTGTCTTACTCACCGTTGTTATGATGAACTTGATCTCACTCAGGATTCTTGAAAGATTAAGCCATGTGAGCAGCCACATTGAGAAGAATAAAGGTTGTAAAAAAGGGGGGTAACCATTGTTTTCATTCCGTAAGGGAGCAGAAATTGTTTGTTAACGATTGGTAACAGCATGGACACGAGATAAAGGGACCCTTTGTTTTAAAATAGAAATCACAACAAATACTAACGAAGGCATCCGTGTGCTGAATGATACTTTTCTTGGTGACAAAACATCTTATATTTGCAAATTAAATTCCTGAGAAAATCACAATAAAACCATATTTATGGTGTAAAAGCCAAAAAAGTACAACATGATGTATTCAGGGACACACTATTTTTCAACAATTTCCATTTTTCCTGCTGCCAGGCTGACCAATCAAATAGTAATTGTGAGTTCATGCCTGATGTTTTAAGGGTTTTTGAACCATTCTTTGCGAAAAATAACACCAAAAAGACAATCATATTTGAAAGAACATATCCTTCAGTGCTTTTCTGGGTCAGACATCAAAGGTGGCCATTTTTTGAAAACGACTCATATAGATCACAAGGCACTAGTTGATATATACCCTCTGTCGCTGAATGTTAAAGTGCTGGCTGCATCATAAAGAGCATTCACATGTTGTGTATGCGAATGTTATGAAATACATTCAAGGCCCATTACCTCACAGAAAGAAGTCATGCTTGCATATCCCAGACCCATGTTCAGGAATGCCAGCACCATGCGGCGATTTATTTCCTGTTGCTTGCTGCCTGCTATGTCCTCCGATCACTTGCAGGTCGAAAGGACAAAGGGATAAGTCGCTTTTTGTACAGCTGACATGCAGGTTGTAGCAGAATCCTTTCCTATTTGCCAGCGCGAGGTGGGATGTGGCTTCTTCTGGTATATGGGTATTCTCCCGATTTAGTTCCAGCCTTTTCTTTAGTGCTAATGCCATTCGTAGAGGAAACATGGGACACTGACGAAGGAGTGGGTGGCTGAGGTGTTGACGGCTGAAGGGATGGTGGCTGAGTGCATTCAGCGGATGACTGCGCAGAATTTCCCTCTTTATTCTGCTTTGCGGCTCTTGCCTTTGCCAGTGCTTCTTTCTGGGCGTTAGACATGGCACCTCATTTCCTATGGTTCTTTTTCGCAGCTACTTTTTTGCGCAACCATTGCTAGTAGTAAACAGCTAGTAGTTACACAAGACATTAATGGGTGTGTATACACAAAACAACCAAATAAACAAGACAGGACAGCAACCCAAAAAAAGAACTTGTATCAAGAATGACGAAAATTAGATCAGAACACTGATTTCTGTCTCATGCCCGTGACAAGAAAAATAATGGGAGTTATCGTATGTCCAGTGTTGCCAGATACTTTTGCAAAAATTCCGCCTACCTTACGTCAGAAATCTGCCAAAATCCGCCAAGTTTATCTTTAAAACAGGTGACATTTCCCCATAATCAGCCAAAAAAATCCGCCAATATTTAAAACATACATAATCAACAACTGTGCACTGTTATTATTATGTTACCAAATGCAAATCACCTATTTACATCTATATAAAAGGCTGTTTTGTCTCTTTAAAGGCATGATGCTTCGGCGGTGATGTCCCCCAAATGGATATCTTTCACTGGGTCCCCTTCAGACTCAAGATCCTCTGGTGTTGTAGATCGATATATGTCTTTTGTGAATTTCAGTAGCCTTTTTTCTGTTGGTTGAAACTTCTCTCAGCAAATTTTGTGACGACTCATATACGAACGAATGTGAAGAACATTTTCAAGGAGCAGTTGTCCCATACTGTTTCTGTGACTGGTTTTAATAAGTTTCATTTGTGAATAAAACTCTTTCCATTTCCACAGCAGCATTACTAAAAGGCAATGAAAGAAGGCCTAACATAAAATTTCCAAGTTCTGCAAAATCGTGTTCATCAGCAGCATCGGTGTGGTCAGCAACTTCAGCCCACAACTTCTCTATGTCATTCGCATTTTGCAATTGGATAGTGTGCTGTTTGTTTCAATAACGGACAGACTTCCCGAATAGAGATTTAGGAAAGACAGTCTCATTTTTAATTGCTTTAGAAGTTCAATCAAGTAAGCTTTGCACCTGGTCTTTACTTCCATGACAGCTTTGGCAGCAATATTGTCACCTAAATCAGCGACATACAGGTCAAATTCAACACCGAAATGCATTGCTGTTATCGGCAAATGATTTTTGTCGTTGAAGATGTCAAATTCAGAAATAGATGTCTCAAGACGAAATGGTTATTGGGCGCATAATTTTGTTGAAGATATAAGAATATAAAGTTATCAGTTCATTCAACAATTTCAAAGGATTGCCCATGTCAAGCTGAAAAAGCTTATTCACTCTGTTAACTTAATTGACTACAGGCTGCAAAAAGAGCAGATATTACCTATTCCTTGGATCATTGTACATTTCGAAAAGCAGTTGAGCAGTGTTATTTTTTTCACTGTCTTTCACAATTTCAAAGGGCAGTTTCAGTTCATCAAACTATGTCAGCAGGCGATTGATGCAAGGTGCTATGGATAACCAACGTGTGTCTGCCATCTGCAAAAGTTTCAGCAGGGCTTCACCAACATTTATTGTTTTATATATATTTCAACTGTCTGAGAGTGCTGTGGGAAAAATGGTTGTAGGTTTCAGATAACATGAATTCAGCATTTCTTGGCAGACATTTGACAGCGTTAGAATTGCTGTAATTGCTTTTACAAAAACTTGTCTGTTCTCTTTTTAGAGTGGTCTTTAGCATGAAAATTTCATTTTTCAAAGCTTCATTTTCAGACTGAAGTTCTTTAAAATCTACACTTAAGTTCCTTTTCTCCTCACCTAACTTTTGAACTTCATTTTTCAGCGATGCATTTCTTCTGTACATTTTAGATCGCGTAACATCCACTAACTCTCTTTCACAATCTTTCAACTGTTTCATTAACGTGACTCTGTTGTTTCAGTGGCGCTTTGGACAGCTTGTTCATTTGATAACTGGCTACATTTTTTATCTAAATCTCTGTGAGCCTCTTTAAGGGCATAAACTTCCAAGGTCTTGTTACCTAGTTTGGACTCCAATGACTGAGCAATTTGTGAAACATGATGGAGGGATGTTTTTAACGATTTCATGCCCTTCTCTAACTGACAACATTCTGTACACGACTTTTCAGTTGGCAGAGATGTGACCTGTTGGAAAAAGCAACCTTTTAATAGTAAATTCAGTTCATCTGCATTTTTTCTTTGCCTTTAGCGATCTGATTTTCTTCAGACACAGTTAATTTGTGTCGCATCTGCACAAGAGTAAACTGGGGAAACATCCTCATCATAAACTTATAGATGAAGGCTTTCTCCAAACGTTCTCTGCATCTGAACATTTCAAGAGCAGAAACAAATTCATTACACACACTGTCAAGAGAAAAGTTAGTGGAAATATCACTTTTAGATAACAGAATTTGCCTTGTAAGTCCAAGAACCTGAAGTGTCATGGGTAAAATAAAGAAGACAATGGGCTCATCAAGATGATGATTATTCAATAATGTACATTTACTTGATAGTATAATATTGATCCTGCATTCAAGAATGTGTCGGCTGACATCTTGAAGGGTTCTGTCCAGGAATAGCTCATGGAACCAAGGTGTAACCCACAGGGAGGGGAACATTTTTAAAGTAAAAATAAAAGTTAAGAGCCAGGATTTTACAACATCGTTCAGATTGCACTATGCTCGCTTTGGTTGATCAGAATAAAATATAGAGATATTCACAATTAACAGAAACAGCAACAACACAAAATCATGTGTGGAAGAGGGCCAAATTTTATCTTTTTACCATTCATCAATTTTTGGTAACGTATTTGATCTTTAACCTCATGTTATATTGTCGTTGCGGGCATGGAGGATTCTGTCAACGGGTTCTCTTCTTCAGACAAAGACAAGTTATGACATTCTAAATGTGTCTCAGCAGCTTGTGGGAACTGGTCTGGATTAACGTCCATCGCCTCAGCACTCTCATTGTGTTCCAGGTTTAGCAGAGCAGTTGTCCCTATCTACAACATTGACTTGTCTAGTAGAAAGGTATAGGTATTCACCTCTGGGTTTCAGATGGAAACTAGAAAATGTAGTATTGGTCATGGTATTGCCAGTCTTAGAATGTCTGACTTACATGACATGTACTCAGAAAAGCTTGTGTTTGGATTATAATCATGTGTGTTAACATTCATCAATGGGAGCAACTGGGTGGTAGAAATATCCAATTCATTTTAACCTTGTTTATCTTCACCATACATAAATTATTTTTTTCACCACCATTAAGTTCAACGCATTCTCTTTCCCCACATTCATTTCTATCATGTCCAGTCATCTTTGTTGACAAGCGATACCAGCATCGTAAATAGTGTCGAGTTCTTATCTTGTCCAGCACAGTTGTCCACCCAAATCTTCAGTTTCTTTGCATCTCGCCGGTGTAACAAAAACTTGTGAAACGCCGAACAATATAGCTTCATCTTTTCTCCCTGCAATTTCCTCGTGCCATATTATACCAACCTTGTCTCCCCCTTTTCCTAACGAAGCAAATGTTTCGTTAACTAGTAGTCTGTGGGCAAAATGGCACTTTTAAATTAGTATTTAAATATTCTTGGTAGCATAATGTTTTGCAAATCTGCAGAAAAGGCACAGGTGTCTTTCATGGCATCATCCGCCATTGCGCCTCCGTGGATTCCACATGTAGGAATGGGTAAAAAAGAATATTAAATTTATTGAAATGGGTTTAATGTACCAGCATTCGCACATTCATATAATTCACACCATATAATCAAAATGTCACTTCTGTAAAAAGTCCTTGGACTTGTGAAACTCCTGGAAGCATGGATTCACACATAGAGGGGCTTTACATTCTTCACACCAGAATCTAGTGTCCTTCACTGTTACCTTATCGTCTCTTGATTTTTTTTACTTTTGTGCACGTGCGTAGCAGACTTTGCATTTGCGAAATGGCTTAGCACGGCTGGCAGTTGGTGGGAGTGGTGCAGGGTAATGGTTGTTCATGCCTAAGAGTCTGCACGAAGGGCTTGGTTTTGGTGTCGGGGGGTCTAGGTGGAGGTGTTGCTGCTTGCTTACGCTGAAGCACAGCTTTATGGGCGAAGAAATTGTTGGTCATTTCCTTGCACAGCCGGATCAGAAATTCTGGTAATCGTATGCTGTTGCCACTCTTCTTCGCTCTTGCTGTAGAGAATTCTTGCCTGAATGAGGCCGAGAACATACAGATGCATAAAAAGCTTTTTCCACCATTTTAAAGTTCTTTGGCGGAGAGGATATTAAGACATGAGCTGGTCGCTGCGATCTACACCGGGCATATTCAGAACATAGTCCTGCACAGACACCGGTTTGTTTTTTTGTAGCCGTCCTTGTGGTCACTGTCACAATCTCCTCTGGATTGGGAACAGTTGTTAACATGTTGACAGATTTCTTGTCTTGCCATTTGACGATGCACATATCTTGCTGACGTGTAAATGCCATCTCTCCGGTGCTAAGCACCGCTTCAGCAAGTGTCTTTGGCATTCCCTTCCTGTTGCAACGCACTGTTCCAGTGCTCATTATTTTCTTATCTAAAAGCTGTTTGGCAAGAGCTGGGCAGGTGTAATAGTTGTCTGTGTATAGATAATATCCGTTATTGTAGAGAGGCTGCATTAGTCGAAGGCACACATCAGTGGGGGTATTGCAGAGCCGAGGATCAGCAGCATATATTTCGAAGTCAGAAACATATCCACTATTACTTTCACAAAGCATATACAGTTTTATGCCCCATTTGTGGGGCTTGTCTTTCATGTACACTCTAAATTTAAGATGGCCCCTCCAAGGGCAAATAGCTTCGTCAATGCTGACCTTGATGTCGGGTGTATACAACGCTTTGAATTTCTCTCTCAGATGAAGATAAGCGAAATTAATTTTATGTAGGGGTTCGTGTCCATCTCCACCTCTTGGAACATAATCTTCATTGTTGGATAAATGCAGAAAGCCAAGGATACTGAAAAAGCGATCCCAGCTCATAATTTTTGATGCAAAGGGTGTTGCAATTACCTCCTCTGTGGACCAGTAGCATGCGAGTGATGGTTTCTTCACGAGGGCCATGTGGATCAGCAGAAGAAAGAACCCTCGCAACTCTGTCATGCTGACAGGTTTCCATTTCTTGTCGATTTTTTGTCTGGCATAACGATTTGTCTCGGCCTTGATATGCCGGTAAAAGTCCTTCGTAAAAATTAGAGAAAAAAAGTCAAATGGAGTTGTGGCATCGATATCATCCCGAAGTCCAGGTTGACCAGAAAAGTCTGGTATATTTGGAGAGTCATCCAGATCAGTGGTCCATGGATCATATGAATATGGAGATGAGCTACGAACATGTGCTTTTGTCCCATTGTGTTTCCTTTTACGTGACTTTGTGGACTGCGGGGCTGTAGATGGACCTGCCGAAGATAAAACCATAAATAAAAAAAAAAATTAGATCTAGATCTATTGAGAATGATGAAATGGAAACAATCTGTGCACAAATTACAATGAAATGCATCAAAAGAGTATTCAATTCTGAATTAGACCCAATATAAAGCGAGTGTTGCCCTGGATAAATTTTTACACCAGTCTCCTCTGCT